>ONZH01004747.1:0-83478 GCA_900303285.1 Rhinella marina | reverse complement strand
ACTTGGACACACTGAGTGTTTGGGCATCCTCTTGGCAGATGAGGTTCAATGTGGATAAATGTAAAGTTATGCATCTGGCTACTAACAACTTGCATGCCACCTATGTCCTAGGGGGAGTAACACTGGGAGAGTCACTTGTAGAGAAGGATCTGGGTGTCCTTGTAGACCATAGACTGCAGAATAGCATGCAATGTCAATCGGCTGCTTCTAAGGCCAGCAGGATATTGTCATATATTAAAAGAGGCATGGACTCGCGGGACAGGGATGTCATATTACCACTGTATAAAGCATTAGTACGGCCTCATCTGGAATATGCTGTTCAGTTCTGGGCTCCGGTTTATAGGAAGGATGTCCTGGAGCTGGAAAGGGTGCAGAGATGGGCAACTAAACTGATAAGGGGCATAGAGCATCTTAGCTATGAAGAAAGATTGAAGGAGTTAAACTTGTTTAGTCTTGAGAAGAGATGTATAAGGAGGGGCATGATCAACCTGTATAAGTATGTAAATGGCCCACACAAAAAATATGGTGAAAAACTGTTCCAGGTAAAATCCCCTCAAAAGACAAGGGGGCACTGCCTCTGCCTGGAGAAGCAAAGGTTCAGACTCCAGGGGCGACAAGCCTTCTTTACTATAAGAACTGTGAATCTGTGGAACAGTCTACCGCAGGAGCTGGTCACAGCAAAGACAGCTGAGGGCTTCAAAACAGGCTTAGATAAATTCTTAGAGAAAAAGAAGGTCACCACATATTAAGAAATGTAGAGTCATGTCTTAAGGTTACCTGTCCCCCTCCCCTTCATCACTCCTACCCCCTCCCTTGGTTGAACTTGATGGACATGTGTCTTTTTTCAACCGTATTAACTATGTAACTATGTAACAAGTGATAGATCAGTGACATAGAACCTTTGACTTTTAACTTACACTGTCTCAGTGTAATCCGATGTAATGCAGCATCACACTGCTCTCCCTTGCTTGCTTCCTGCATGTGATAAATATCTCTATTTAAAGAGGACCTGTCAAGACAAAATGCAATGCAATATGAAAGCACCATGCTGTAGAGCAGGAGAAGCTATGCAGATTGATATACAGTGCCTTGCGAAAGTATTTGGCCCCCTGGAACTTTTCAACCTTTTGCCACATTTCAGACTTCAAACAAAAAGATATAACATTTTAAATTTTTGGTGAAGAATCAACAACAAGTGGTCACAATTGTTAAGTGGAACGAAATTTATTGGATAATTTAAACTTTTTTTGTAATAATAAAACTGAAAAGTGGGGCGTGCAAAATTATTCGGCCCCCTTGCATTAATACTTTGTTGCTCCACCTTTTGCTGCGATTACAGCTGCAAGTCGCTTGGGGTATGTCTCTATCAGTTTTGCACATCTAGAGACTGAAATTCTTGCCCATTCTTCCTTGCAAAACAGCTCGAGCTCTTTGAGGTTGGATGGAGAGCGTTTGTGAACAGCAGTTTTCAGCTCTTTCCACATATTCTCAATTGGATTCAGGTCTGGACTTTGACTTGGCCATTCTAAGACCTGGATACGTTAATTTTTTAACCATTCCATTGTAGATTTTGCTTTATGTTTGGGATGATTGTCTTGTTGGAAGATAAATCTCCATCCTAGTCTCAGGTCTTTTGCAGACTCCAACAGATTTTCATCGAGAATGGTCCTGTATTTGGCTCCATCCATTTTCCCATTAATTTTAACTATCTACCCTGTCCCTGCTGATGAAAAGCAGGCCCAAACCATGATGCTGCCACCACCATGTTTGACAGTGGAGACGGTGTGTTCAGGGTGATGAACAGCGCTGCTTTTACTCCAAACAAATAGTTTCATCTGACCAGAACACCTTCTTCCACATGTTTGGTGTGTCTCCCAGGTGGCTTGTGGCAAACTGTAAACGAGACTTTCTATGGATATCTTTGAGAAATGGCTTTCTTCTTGCCACTCTTCTATAAAGGCCAGATTTGTGAAGTGTTCGACGGATTGTTGTCCTATGGACAGACTCTCCCACCTCAGCTGTAGATCTCTGCAGTTCATCCAGAGTGATCATGGGCCTCTTGGCTGCATCTCTGATCAGTCTTTTCCTTGTTTGAGATGAAAGTTTAGAGGGATGGCCGGGTCTTGGTAGATTTGCAGTGGTCTGATACTCCTTCCATTTCAATATGATCACTTGCAGAGTGCTCCTTGGGATGTTTAAAGCTTGGGAAATCTTTTGGTATCCAAATCCAGCTTTAAACTTCTCCACAACAGTATCACGGACCTGCCTGGTGTGTTCCTTGGTCTTCATGATGTTCTCTGTGCTTTAAACAGAACCCTGAGACTATCACAGAGCAGGTGCATTTATACGGAGGATTGATTACACACAGGTGGATTCTATTTATCTTCATCGGTCATTTAGGACAACATTGGATCATTCAGAGATCCTCAATGAACTTCTGGAGTGAGTTTTCTGAACTGAAAGTAAATAGGCCGAATAAAAACTTTTCAGTTTTATTATTACAAAAAAAGTTTAAATGATCCAATAAATTTCGTTCCACTTCACAATTGTGACCCACTTGTTGTTGATTCTTCACCAAAAATTTAAAATGTTATATCTTTTTGTTTGAAGCCTGAAATGTGGCAAAAGGTTGAAAAGTTCCAGGGGGCCGAAAACTTTCGCAAGGCACTGTATGTCGGTAGATTATCAGGAACAATTGTTCGCAGCTACATTTGTTTCCAATAATCTGTCTGACAATCGGACAACGTAATTTCACCTTTATACACACAATACTATCAATCACTGATAACACCTTCCTCCTGTACTGATAGATATTTACAGGAAGTGGACAAAAGCAAAGATAAAAATGTATAAATTACAGGTTTTACTGAATCTGTTCCCACAAAAATATATATCAATCTATTTCCACAAAATATATCATTCTGCTCAGCTCCTCCTACTCTATAACATGGTGCTGTCAGATTGCATTGCATCTTGTGGTTACAGGTCCTCTTTAAGCCTTGCAAGCAAAAAGCAGAGGAGAGCAGTGTGAAGCTGCTTCTAATAGGAATACAGTGGAGATTCTGCACACAGCACACCTATTGTATAGAAATGTCAGGGAATTTTTATAATTCTGCATCTAATCATTGTAGGGACTGAACTACTATATCACTGTACATCTGGTCCCTTAAATAATGCAGAAATGATATCTTTAGCAATATATTTAGTATGGGAGGGTGTCATAGAGAAAAACAAGGAGGGTGAGGTCTGTTTTGTAGGGGGGGATTCCTGTGAACCTCAAGGTTGGATTTCTTAGCTGCTGATGTCCATTATATCGTTCACAACAAGGGAGCTACACAGGAGAAGTTGACTTCTGGTCTTCCCAAGAAAGCAAGCTCTGGCTGGTAGTCAGATTAGGGATCTCATTTCATAGTTTTCCATGATGTAATGCTCAAAAGATATGGATGCAACTGAGCTTGGATGAAGCAAATGATACTTCTAGAATACTACTGGTGAGCTAGCATTATACAGTATTTCCAAAAATTACATGAGTGCTCTTTTTATATTGTTATTACAAGGTGTATAACTGTAAATTGATACTAATTGTTCAAGGAAATTCAATATGTAGGACCTTAATAGAATTATTATATAAAAATCTGTATACTGGTTCCTACGGTTAGAAAAGGATGAAACTGGAATAGCACTTGAAAACTCCAATTAGAACTCCAGAAGTGTTCTTTAGCTCCAAGTGAATAGATCAGTAGTGAATAACTGACCTTCCTTAGCTATAGATGTAGCAGTGGAAAGAGTGCAGTCTTTGGTGTGTTTCCATGGTTGCAGATGTCCTATTCATCTTATTTTAAGCACAAACCTTATTCCAGCAAGGTTTAGTAGTACCGATCACAATGTTTTTAATGAAGCAAAATATTGATTTTCTTTTAATCATTTCAGCTTTTCTTAAAATTTAGAAATTTAAAAATTGCGTTTGATGTACTAGTTTCTGAATAATTCTTCTATTTTATTTAACTTATGTGATCACAGACTAGTTAGAAACTATTATCATTTAAATTTAATATTGAAGCAGATGGCATTTGTATGTATATGCTTGTGATTTTATATACTATGACTATATGAAGATCCTATATTTATATAAAAGGTTTATACTGTAGCAGTTTGCACTAGTAAAAAAAATACTCCATTTAACATCGGACTTTATATATTTATTTTTTTTACCACAGGCTTTGACTAATCATTTGGATACTATCTGTTTATTCATTTTTATTTATTTTTCTACTCTGCTGTTTTCTCTTTTTTTCTTCCTTCCTTTTATTTCTTGTTACACTGTCTTCATAGTGGCTGTGACCAGCTGCGGACAACGTGACTCAAAATTTGGAATCTATTTTATGGAGTTTAACTTTGATATTAATTAGAAAAAGTAATTGAGGTACTGTACATGCACGACCACCACTGATAGATTGCAGGGTAGACTGTAACCATGGAAACGAGGTGTGTATAATGTGATGGAAAAATGAATCCAGCCAGCAAAGGAAGCAATATGGATAATAACAATATATTAGTAAGTGCCTTATATTAACTTTCTCTACATGATAAATGCCACTTACTGAAGTGAGACAAACCCTTTAATGATATTAATTATAACTAAACTCCATTTGAAACTGACATGATATATGTTAGAACATAATATCAGTGGAGTCCATGAACTTAGACCTCTAAAACTCCCAATCCTGTTCACTGCTACTAGTTTTCAGTCATTAGAAATTCATTTTAGGCAAAAGACTATTCAAAAAAATAGAAGCTGTGATAATGGGGTTTAATTGCTTTTAATAGTGTTTACAATCAGTAGATGTATAGTTCAAGCCTACAGACTCTGTGATGACATCTACTAACACTGGATTGAACTATATGTCAAAACATTGATTTTTAGTGAACTTTAAATGTATTCTACAATGTCACCCACACCCCAGATGTGTGATGGTGCCTTGTGGAAGGGTTAGACAGCTGGACAGTCTTAGTAGAAATTACCAGTAAGATCCAGAACATTTCATGCATCTGTGATATGCAGACTGTTACTAGTCCCCCCCATCACTGTTACGTACTCTATCTTTATGTTTTCTACTGTCTTCACTATAGGTTTCAATACAGTGCTGGTCTGTGGGAACATCTATAAGGGCATCCTGCGGCAACTTGGTGTTTCCTGGAACTGTGGGGATGGGGGAGTAAGCCATATTATAATGTGCTTACCATGCTAGTCACCCTTCTCAGTCTATACTAATTATGTAGTGCCTATCATGCTTTTTAGACTCTTTTTGTCCCTGTCAACCATTGATGTTAGTATTGATGTCTTTTACTAGCAGGCATGCACAGTGGGTATTTCAACACACTAAAACCGTGCATTCAGACATGGTCCAGACCATCCATGTCAGTAACCATACAAGCCACAGGTATATCCACTATTCTATTATAATTGGGATTTGTCTTTTTCTCTGTTTCCTTAACATTCTATCAGTCTGGCCTCTAATTACATTACTTTCTTCAGCTATGTGTTAATATTTCTATGTGATTTGGTTTTCATTTATCAATATAGGTTTTTTTGTTTCTTTTGTCTGTGCGATTGTGACCACTTGTATTTTGGTTTGTATACTTTTCAGACTCCTGTAACTGAAGAAGGTCAGTGAATGACCGAAACATTTTGTCTATGAGTGGCTACATATCACAGAATCACGAAATGTTCTAAACCTTATTCTTTGATGCATGATTACTCATGAAAGGCTGTGGTAATTTCTTAGGGACTTTAAAAGTAGACATCTGTAAAATGGTGATATTTTTTTTTTAAAAACCAGTGAAAAAAACAGTTTTGCTGGGAGTACTTCAGCCAATGCTGATGCTGATCTGTAGAGGACAGATGACAGACAGGGTTCTTCACCACAATGCTCTTCCCAAATATCCATGGTCTTTCCTAAGCCATTGTAGGTTGAAACTACACTCAGCATACTGTACAATGCAATAGACAGTATGGAACTTTACTAGTAACACACCCATATTATTGAAGTACTGTACAGACCTTAATTTTACAATAGAACCTCTCTACAGTACATTACTACATGTTCTGCACCACTCCTTAGCCATGCCAGGATGAGTTGCTCCTTTGGACATCTGAAAAGTCCATGTTATTTTTCTGGTACACTGTGTGTACTGTATAGGACCTGTCAAGGTTGGGATAAACAGACAACAGAGGAGCGTGTGCCCTGAGCTTACCCAACCCTCTGTCCCTGCCTATTGCCTCACCCACGCTAAACCGTGGGGCGACAACCACGAGGACTGCGAAATACACTGTATAAGGTGCAGGGAACAGGGACAACAAACAAGACAGACAAAACACCAAAAGGATAGTCAGGAAGCCATGTCAAAACCAGGAATAACAAAGTACAAAATCGGAAGACGGGTGAGTAGTCAAATACGAGCCGAGGGTCAAATACGAAGTCAGGATACACAATACAACGCAAGCAGGAATAGCAAGGATTTTGCAAAAACCAGCAAGGAGCAGAGAGAAAGATAGGTATATAAGCAGGAAGATATCCCACCCCCAGGTTCTGAATGGACCAGATTCAGAGAAGCCACTCAGCCAGCACCTGAGTATTAACCCTGAGTAGACAAACCAAACATGAAGCTGGGCGTTGGCTCTAAAACAACCCACAGTGTGAACATGGTTCAAGGCAAGGCGTAGGCACTAAACAGAAACACACAAAAACTCAGAATACCAAGCAAAACATAGACCCTATGTTCTCCGATGACCAGACCTGACGAGGGGCCTCCGGACCCTTAGACCCTAAAGATGGTTTAGACGGATAGTCCCGATGAAAAGATTTAACCAATCGTGGAGCATGAACATCCCTAGCAGGGACCCAGGATCTATCCTCAGGACCGAAACCCTTCCAATGAATGAGGTATTGAAGAGAGTTCCTGACCAGTCTGGAATCGACAATCCTCTCTACCTCATACTCGAGATCACCCTCCACCACTGATGGCGAGGGAGGGTCAGGGAGGGGTACCACAGGATCCACATTGCGTTTCAACAGACTCTTGTGAAACGTATTGTGAACCCGCCAGTCAGAGGGCAACGCCACCTTGAACGATACAGGATTAATAACGTGAGTTACGGTAAACGGACCAATGAACCTAGGAGCCAATTTCAGAGACGGAACTTTCAACTTAAGGTTCTTAGTAGACAATAGGACCTTGTCACCCACAACAAAAGTTTCTGAAACAGTACGCCTACTTCTGGATGAATGGACCATTAAACTTTGTGCTCTTTTCAAGTTCTGCTGAACTTGCGACCACACTGTGCACAGTTGGTTAGTTATGGACTCAGCACGAGGGGTATCCGAAACTGACGATGAGGAGAAGGAAAACCTGGGATGGAATCCATAATTACAGAAGAAAGGAGATGTGAGTGTGGATGAACTAGTGTGATTATTGATGGCAAACTCTGCTAACGGAAGATATGAGACCCACAGATGTTGACAGTCAGAAACAAAAAGACGAAGGTACTGGATGAGCTCTTGATTCATCCTCTCCGTCTGCCCATTAGTTTCGGGATGGAAGGCCGAGGAAAAGGACAATTTTACCTCAAGCTTAGAACAGAAAGCTCTCCAAAACTTAGCCACAAATTGTACCCTCCTGTCAGACACAACCTCATCAGGAATACCGTGGAGACGCACAATATGTTGAATAAATAGATCTGACAATTCCTCTGCTGAAGGCAGCTTCTTTAGCGGAACAAAATGGCCCATCTTAGAGAAACGATCCACCACCACCCATATAACAGAGAACCCTTGAGAGAGTGGCAGATCGGTAACAAAATCCATAGACACGTTAGACCAAGGCCTGTCTGGCACTGGGAGTGGGAGAAGAGGTCCCTCAGGACGTCTCCTGGGGACCTTTCCTCGCGCACAGACCTGACAAGCTAAAACAAATGCATGAACGTCAGTATTCATATGTGGCCACCAGTAGTTTCTTTTCAATAGATCTAGTGTTCCCCGAACACCTGGATGACCTGCTAGTACGGAACAGTGTGTCTCCTCTAACACTCTCAATCGAAGGGACAAGGGAACAAACATTTTGCCTTCCGGAAGGTCTCTTGGGGCAGAATTTTGTTTGGAGCAAATTTGATCTGAGAGGTGAGAGGAGATGGCTGCCAAAACAATACCAGCAGGTAAGATGTTACCGGGTTCCGACTCAGGACCCTCAGGGACACCAAAACTCAGAGACAAGGCGTCAGCCCTGACATTCTTGGTACCAGGTCGGAAAGTGACCACAAAATTAAAACGAGAGAAAAACAACGCCCATCTAGCTTGACGGGCATTGAGACGTTTTGCATTCTCCAAGTACACAAGATTTTTGTGATCTGTGATCACTGTCACTGGGTGAAGAGCTCCTTCCAGGAAATGGCGCCACACTTCGAACGCCCATTTGATGGCAAGGAGCTCGCGATTCCCAATATCATAATTCCTTTCACAAGACGAGAATTTCTTGGAAAAGAATGCACATGGTCTGAGGTTAGTGAGAGCAGCTGACCCTTGAGATAAAACTGCCCCTACACCAACCTTTGGAAGGCCGAATGTGTCCTATAGCCAAACTCTCATCGATGTATTGTTTTAGAGACTCTCTTTCTGGCACAGACAGATTATAAATCCGACCCTTAGGTAACTTGGCATCAGGTAATAGATCAATCTTACAATCAAAGTCTCTGTGTGGAGGCAAGACTTGAGACAGAGGTTTCGAAAAAACGTCTGCAAAATCTGAAATAAACTCCGGGATCTCAGAATCACATACATTGGTAGAACAAAGGGAAACTTGAGACATATGGGCCTTACACTGAGGGCCCCAGTGAACTAATTCCTGACTCACCCAATCAATAACCAGATTGTGCAGCTGAAGCCAAGGAAGACCCAGAATAATGTCCACAGACAAATCTTTCATTACAAGGAAAGAATAATATTCAATATGTAGTGCACCCACCACCAGTCTTATTTCAGGAGTACGGAATTTGACCAAACCGGCTTGCAGAGGGGTCATATCGACACTAGACACCTGGATAGGAGGGGACAGGGGAATCAAAGAAGGCAATATTTGGGAAACAAATTCAAAATCAATGAAGTTGGCGGCTGAACCAGAATCCAAGAAAGCCTGTCCAACACGTGAGGCTGACTGGAAAGAGACGGTGGCAGGGCAAAAATACTCGAGAAACATTAGAGGGTACCTGAGCTCCTAGACAGTCCTCCCGATAACTGTCTAGGAGCGGAAGTTTTCCTGCTGAGGTTTTCTTCGGACAGGACTTCAGCAGATGATCCGGACTCCCGCAGTAGAAGCACAAATGATTCCTCGTACGATGTTCCCTTCTCTGCTTAGGCGTAATACTGCCGAGTTCCATCGGTTCCGGTCCGGATTGGCTGGAGACCGGATTGAGGATCGGCTGAGGAGCAGGAGACACCCGAGGAGGTCGCCTGGATCTTAGACGTCTATCTGCCCGGACGGCCAGGGTCATAGCTTCGTCAAGTGTTTTAGGTTCAGCATGGGCTAACAACAAATCCTTCACACGGTCAGACAGTCCAGTCATGACAAGGTCTTTCAAAGCCCTATCATTCCACCCGGAATCGGTCACATATTGTCTAAAACTAGCACAGTAATTTTCTGCCATCTGTCCACCCTGACGTAGAGACAATAACTGGGATACAGCTAACGCTGGGCGATCTGGCTCATCATATATCTGACCCAGCGCAACAAAAAACTCGTCAAGGTGTGAGCGCAAAGGAGAGGCAGTGGGTAAAGAAAAGGCCCAGGTTTGGGGGTCTCTGGGCAGGAGAGACATAACCAAACCCACCTTTTGCGCTTCAGTTACAAACGACCGAGGTCGTAAAGAAAAATACAAAATACATCCTTCCCGAAACAGAAAAAATTTCTTACGGTCACCGTAAAAAAAATCAGGAAGGGGGACCTTAGGTTCAGGTGCAGGTGTGGGATCCTGGGGTGCAGACACAGGAGCCGAGGCCAGCATGTTTTCCTGAACCTGAAGGCGTATAGCAAGATCCTGAATCAAATTGGTCAAGGCCTGGACCTGAGCTACCACCACTGACATTTGCTCCATAGGTGGAATAAACGTAGCTGGCAGTATACAGGTTACAGGTATTTTCTGGCTGGTTTTTCTGTCAAGGTTAGGATAAACAGACAACAGAGGAGCGTGTGCCCTGAGCTTACCCAACCCTCTGTCCCTGCCTATTGCCTCACCCACGCTAAACCGTGGGGCGACAACCACGAGGACTGCGAAATACACTGTATAAGGTGCAGGGAACAGGGACAACAAACAAGACAGACAAAACACCAAAAGGATAGCCAGGAAGCCGCGTCAAAACCAGGAATAACAAAGTACAAAATCGGAAGACGGGTGAGTAGTCAAATACGAGCCGAGGGTCAAATACGAAGTCAGGATACACAATACAACGCAAGCAGGAATAGCAAGGATTTTGCAAAAACCAGCAAGGAGCAGAGAGAAAGATAGGTATATAAGCAGGAAGATATCCCACCCCCAGGTTCTGAATGGACCAGATTCAGAGAAGCCACTCAGCCAGCACCTGAGTATTAACCCTGAGTAGACAAACCAAACATGAAGCTGGGCGTTGGCTCTAAAACAACCCACAGTGTGAACATGGTTCAAGGCAAGGCGTAGGCACTAAACAGAAACACACAAAAACTCAGAATACCAAGCAAAACATAGACCCTATGTTCTCCGATGACCAGACCTGACAGGACCCTAAATGAGTGCATATCCTGTACATAGAGAATGATTTACAGCTTCCATGTGCTTTTTTTTTATTTAATATTCATTTTTTTTTATTATATTTACTTGACATTATAGGAGCTTTGGAACCAATTACTAATTTTCCATAGAGTTATGGTCTCAAGTTAATATTTTCAACTTACAATGGTTACCCGAGAAACCAATTAATCTTGTAACTTGAGGGACCACTTATATGTCAGTATGTTGATCATTAATTGCAGGAACTGTAGTCTTTAACCAGGATTTATTACCCCTTAGACCCATTCTTATTTGTTGAAGTGAGCCTTTAATTGAGTACTTTCAAGAGAATATATAAAATTTGTATATATTATAAACATACTTGACTAGTAATCCAGATTGTCTTGGAGATTGTCTTCAATTCTTACAGCAGAGAGGGCATATCTTCCATGAAAAATTCTTTCCTGCAGCCTCAGGTGGGAATGTCTTGTATGTATTTATATTGCTCCCAGTGGGGGTTGTAAGTACAGATATTTCATTCCTTACCCTTTGTTTTGGCTCGGTACTTCCATAGATATGAGGTGTGCGATTACCAGCTTTGAAAGAAATGTGTTTCACAATACTGTGCCTGGAGATGTATATGTTTTATTTTTCACTGGACATTTTTTAGCATGCCTCAATATTGTTCTGAATTTGTATTGTGAGAACTTTTCTTCAACAGAATTTGTGAAAAGTTAAGAGTGGGGAAAATAATTTCATAATTTAACTCTTTGGTTTTGAAAAGTGAAGTGGGTGGTTTTGATCTCTGTATTTTTGCACAGCATTGGTGACCAATGTTCAGTTAAAGAGGTTGATTTGTGAGAGTCCCACTATTGGGGCCTTGGCTGGTTTCTAGAAGGGGGCCTGAGTTCCCCCATTTAAATAGTGAGGAGTACACACATGTATGTCTATGCTCCAGTGAACTCTATAGGCCTGCTGGAGATAGCTAAGTACAAGCATTAGGCTGTCTCTAGCACTGCCATAGAGTTATATGGAGGTCCTTTCAAATAAGGGAACACAAGTCCCTATATCTAGTGATTGTGGGGGTAGTCAGACTGGCATCAGTCAGACTATTCTGCCCTATCCTGTACATAGGGTGTAAGTTGTCATGCGAGAGTTGTGAGACTAAAATGTGTTCTGCACTCTTGAGTTGGTGCCCAAACAAGACTTGTTAGTTTTTGAATATGTCAAAGAATTTTGTAGCACTCAAAAAGGAATAATCCTCATATATTGTTTAATTATGCGTAATGCTCTTGTTTTATTAGCGCAATGTTCTGGAAAAGATAGTATGGCACCATACGATCCTTTCCAGAGCATCGCAATCCAGCATATACTTTCAGATATTACCACTGAGGAAGGTCCTGTTAGACCAAACGGCCGGTAATCTGACATATTTTATAGTGTTTCTTTAATCTATGAAATATAAGTGGACCATTTTCTGGACATCTTGCATGTTTTTCTCATAGTAAAACAAGAAAAGTTGTGAAACTGACAAATTTTGGTTTTCACAAAGTTTGGTGCTTCAGTATTTTTGGATCTTTTGTCAGATGTTTCTATGGTATACTGAAGTACAGTTATAAGCATTTCATAACTTTTTTTTTCTTTTATTGACAAAGAGGTAAAACTGTGAGTGAGCCAACTCTCTTGCATGAGAAGGAAGCCCACACATAAATGACATTTTGGGTCCATGGCCAGGAAACTCTTTAGATCTCAATCACATAAAGAAACTGTGGTTAATCCTCAAAAAGTGGGTGTCTTACATTTAGAATTAGCGGTGGATAAGCTGAAGTTATGTAGAGGCTGGCCCCTCTACATAACTTCAGTGATCCACCACCAGCACAGGGGTTTAATAATATCAGCATCTAAAATGCTGGTCTTAATAAATGATCCCCTAAAAGTGGGATTAGACCTGGATTATGGCACATTTATGCAAGAGCGAAAGAGGAAGTACATCTTTTAAAACATTAATGGATTTTATTGAAAATCTTTAAAATTCCATAAAAAAGATAGGGTCTAGCAGATCTACGCATTGCAAAACACGTACGTTTGCTGGACACTATCTTTTTATGGAATTATGGTGTTTTTCAATAAAAGCCATTAATATTTTAGAAGATATACCATACTTCCTCTTTCTATTTGCGCTTCCTATTTGGATCCTATCTTCATCAGCAAAGGTGACTTCTGCGATACATGGTTGGGTGAGCTATATGTTCACTTTTTTTGGTAATAGCACATTTACTAGGTGCGACTTTTGAAAAAGTCGCAAAAAAGTGGCAACCTACACATGGCAACCCTCTGGTGTACTTTTACTCATATAGGTGTAAACCACATGCCATGCAGCAAACTTTGGGAAAATCAAAATGTGTGTCAATCTCAACACTTTTGGCCAGGGCTGCAAGCTGCCTTACTAGAGAGAGAGAGGGAGAAAGAGAGAGATCCTCTATTGAAACATAGCGGGTGTCACTTCATATGTTTGGCCTCCAAAAGAGATTGACAGTAGGCCATAACTAGAAGACAGACTGATTTGGGCTAAATGATTATATTAGCAAGTATTATTTAGTTTACAAATTAGAGACAATTAGGAATTCTTTGGATTGTGGTAATGTGTCTGTAAGATGGCTATAGAGGCCATGTATATCACACGTATGTATGGGACATGCTACCTTTGCAACTATTTTTAAACTGTGTGATTCAATTAACAAAAATAAAAAATAAAATATATATTTTTTTAATTTAGAGGTGTTGTAAATAAGTAGTTTGTTTTGTCATTTTACATTCAGCAAAACCTTTTACTTTGGTCAGCAGCATAACTCCAAAGAACAAACCGTTTCTTTATGATACTGGTCAAAAACATAACAGCATTGCTACTGTTTGTATAAGCACCTTGCATTTAGCAACATGGCAACAGCCTTGAAAGTGATAACTTTCAGTTTGTGGAAAGTGAGGTAGTCATGGAGACGGCAGGGTTTGCCGTGTCCGCAGCCCGGTCTTGTAAACAAAGGTCATTACGGTGACAGATTTGTGTTGTAACATAACTGCCATAATGCACCATCTGCTGCTATGTCATAAAGTTAAGATGGTCAGTCCCTAAATTGCAAGTTGCAGTTCAACTTGAAAGCCAAAGTAATGTGAGAACAAATATTAAGCATTTGCAGAATAAAAAAGGCAACATAATGTGACTACTGGGTGAATGAGCTAGGAAAAGTAAACATGTAAACACACAAAAACATCTTTCTATTTCAAAGCTCCAAATTTGTAATGCAACTTAGACCTTATGCATATGGGTAAGCCCTGTGCATGGAGCTGGTATGTTATACTGGTTTTGTCGAGTACTACAGAGATACTCTCGTAAAGGAGAAATACATTTTAATGATAATATAAGGGTTTAGCCACACGTTCAGGTTTCTTAATGCATGTTTGTGAAGCCAAAACCAGGAGTGAATTAAAAATAGATGAAAAGTTGAATCTGTCCTTTATACTTTCTCTCCTTTTATGATCTACTCCTGATTTGGCTTCACAAACTTCTTCTAGAAACCTTAGCATGTGCCTATACCATAATACATTTTCAGAGCAGTAACCCCCACTGGATTTGTCCTGAATGATCTAATTTTTGTTAAAACTAAGGCTCATTCGACACTAGCACCATGGTTTCAGTCCATTAGGCCCTTTGTCGCTGATGTGCAGGTTAATATAGTCCATTGCACTAGTTACAAAAAACTGAGACCAACTGAGAACTGAGACTTATTAGAAGTCAGTTAGGACAGTTAGGCCCCATTCACACGACCGCATGTATTCCGTGATCCGTATAAAAACGGAACGGAAGACATACGGAAAGTCTTCCGTAGTGTTCCGCATTTTTGCGGACCCATTGACTTTAATGGGGCTACGGACATGATTTTGCGGCCAAGTATAGGACATGTTTCATTTTTTTTGCGGGAGAACTTCCGTAATATACGGATGCGGAATGGAAAAATGAATGGGTCTGTATGGTTCCGGATCTTATTCGCAAAAATGCGGATAAGATGCGGAAATGTACATACGGCCATGTGAATGGGGCCTTAGAAAAATGAATTCATTATATAAGGCATGTGTATCCTTCAAAAATAGGATCTCTGATTTAAAAATATCAGAGCTTTCACTTCTATCACTGCCTATTGAAAATGTTTAAAAATAAAAATAATAAACACTTTATAACGTTGCATAGTGCTTGTATGAACGTCTGTGATCTCACTATTACAAAACATAGGAGCCTCCTCCAGTGCTGTGTTTGTTGCACCAGAACTGATAGACTTTGTGATGAGCCGACTTGTTTACTGCAATATTTTTCCTGGACGTCCACCTTTTGGTTTTGAAATGGATGGACAGACTTCATTTTGTATTCTCCCAACTTTCATGGCACTCACATAATGCAGTTTGGCAATTTTCTTGGCAGAGATACCGTTATCGATGAGCTGGATGCTGCTGCTTCTCTTTTCTTAGGAAATCTTTTGAATGGCTGCTGCTGGATTCAAACCATAGACCTTTCACTTGGGAATCAACCTAATAACACACTGAGCTATTAGGGAATGTGAGCACAGGCTGTAATTTGTAGTATACAAGAAGAAAAAGATTGTTACACCACTAGGAGCAAAACAGTAACAATGCAGTTACATGACGAGAATCTGCATAACTAATCATATGATAAATAGCTGCAAGTCCAATTTATAATGGGTTGATTCACAAAATAGCCAACTAGACCTTGCTGACGGTTATCGCCTGTGTCTGCAAATAAGGAACACATTACACAACCACTGTATTGTTGAGGCATTCAAATAATTGTTGACTAACTACTTATAGATAGAAGGGATAGAAGCAGCTCTCCAGTGTCTAAAGGCCCTTTTACACGAGCCGATTATCGTTCAAATAATCGTTCAAACGTTCGGATTTGCACGATTATTGTTGCGTATAAACACGGGTAACGATTTAACGACGAACGAGATTTCGTTCGCTTCTCGTTGATCGCATCTTTTGTCCCGCCAATAAATTAATCGTTCATCGTTCGCAAAATCTTCCAGTTTAAACGAAAATCGTTTAGTCGTTGGCAGATGGTAATGGTAATGCTTATGGCAAGGAGCAAGGAACGATCGTAATAACGATTATAAAACGACCGAAAGTACGAAGATTGTGAACGATTTCTCTTTCAGTGTAAACGGTATTTACATTGCATCGTTCGATCGTTCATCTACGATCGCTAATACGATTTATCTTTCCGTGTTTTCCTTTCATGGATCCCTGTAATTAGGCCTGGAAGGGGTTATGCAGTGCTATAATATTGATGACATATCCTCTCATCAATATCACATTAGTGAGGGTATAACTCCTGGCACCCCCGCCAGGATGTGGGTTCCATCTGCAGGGCATTTTATGATCGCCTTACTTTAAGAGGACCCTTTTGACCAAAAAATGTTGACCCAAAGCAGACTCCTTCAGTGATTCCATTTTATCTAGTAGATAGACATTGCATATATTGTCTTTAATCACAACATAATATGAAGTACATAAAATGCTTTTAATGTTTAAATATGAAGTATTTCATTTTTCTAAAAGGTGCTTTATGTTACTGAGTTATGTTTAACAGAACAGATTTAGCACAGATACTGAAAAGGTAATTGAATGCTGGAGATATGATCGTCGGTTACTGATTAATGTGCTACCAGGCACCAACAAATTAACACATTTAATCAAGTGAGAAGGAAATTCACCATGCAGGTATTGACTTTCTGGAAGATCTAACACGTTAAGCACATCTATTGCACCAAAGAGAATGAAGTCAGTCTGTGAGAAGACATGCCTGTTAAGTAGTGTTCAGTGATAACTGTGATTGTCAGTAATTCTATGTCACTTTAGGCCATGAAACTTCCATTAGAAATTATTGAAGCTATTAGCTCTTGAGAGATGGGAAACACAAACAGACTACGGTACATTTCTAGTGCAAGAGAGTAATAGCAAAATAAGAAAGACTTTCTGTATATCTATCTATCTCATATCTATCTATTATCTATCTATCTAAAATTATTCAAAGAAGGAACAGTACCTCCTACAGGTGAGAATCAGGTGCAAGCTACCCTGGCTAATTAAATGCTATACAGAAAATGGTAGCAGCACTCGATACACTGCTATAATTATTAGTGCTTAGATGTTCCCCATTTATATATAGGATGACAAAATGTCAACCAAAGAATTTTTGCTTTCATTTTTAATAAATGTTTACAAAGTAGTTAATGTATTTATATGATGTAGATATTTGAACCTAGATAAAGGCATAGAGGCTGCCCATTCAACTTGTGTAAATGCTGCATACTTGTATATGTTCCTTCTAATATATATAGTTATATTTTTTGAAAATTTCTTCTGGGCTACAGAAATTGCAAAATTGAAAAAAAACAAACAAACCTCAAGTCAATTGGGTATTTTGGTTGGAATAGGAAGTATAATGATTTTTTTCTCCTTCTCTGTGCTCGTCAATTAGTGGATGGGTTTGGTAAGTCCTAGGTTGTAGAATGGGATATTTGTAATAATAGATTATTTGTGATATAATCTATTTGCTTTTATCTTGTAAAAAACTCCCCCCCCCCATTTACACAATCATATGTGTTTCATGGCCCGCAAACCGAGGATCTGCAAAATACACATAATGACTGTGTGCATGCCACCATTTTCTTTCTCTCTTCTGTAGAAATGCCCTATCCTTGTCCACAAAACAGACAAGAATAGGACATATTCTATTTTTTTGCGGGCTGGCAGAATGGAAATACAAATATGGACAGCATTCCGAGTGCTGTCTGTATTTTCTGTATCACCATTGAAATGAATGAGTCATTTTCCAGTCCATAAAAAATGCAGAAAAAATATATGGTCATGTGAATGGAGCCTTATATGGATTTACTATTTTACTGGAATAAAAACAAATGAATTGGAGTTGAGCTGCAGTACCCCAACTTGGTCAGTACACAGTGAACAGAGCCTTCTGCTTCTGACAGTGTCATGTTTAAAGCACCAACAGCTGCTGCAAACAGGACCCCCACCCATTTCATATTGATGACCTATCTGGAGGATACATCATCAACATTTAAAAAATGGAAAGCCCCTTTAAGCAAGGCTTGAAAAAATTGATTCAAACCAACACTGAAGACAATGGTCTGATTTCTGGGAAGATTTCATTTTAGAAATTCTCAGACTTTTTTTTGCCATTTGCAGTTTATACATTGCAAAAGCCAAAATATATATCTTCTTAAATAATAATTACCAATGTATTTGAGAAATGATCAACATAACAATTTCACATACAGTATACTCATTCACAAATAAATTTACCTTGACCCTCCTAATAAATTCACTGTGTTGAATAGTATGATATATTTAGTATAGGTTTCATTCCATACTGTGAAATTATTCAAAAATATTCAAACTTTTTTATGTTTACCCATTTTGAAAATTATACACCTAAATTGCTGTGTTAAGTGAAAACACTAAACCCCGACAAAGAAGAAAAGCACTAACACATGAGCTCATCTAAAATCAGAAATATTTATTGATAACAATAGTAAAAATACAATTCCCATACTAAAATCACATCATAATCAGATAATAAATAGCCGTGGAAAGAAACAAACACAAACAAATACAGACAATGCTGGATGGAAATAAATAACGTCCAAACACAGCTAAGTATATACATATGTGGTCATATATATATATATATATATATAAAGTGCCTAGTGCAAAAAGACAGTCAACCAAATAGTTCATAGTAACTACAATGATAAGTGCAACCTCACATTGCACCAAACTACAGCTGTGACCATATAGATAGATAATATATATAAGGGATACCAACCAGTATGTCCGTGACCCCCCGGGGGTTTACCATTTTGAAAATTACAATAGACTTCTCTGCATATTGCACAACAAAGCATTTCAGATTGGTAAAGATGAACAATTTATATACAGTTAACAGGATTATCTGAGATTTTTAAACTGATGACCTATGGTATCTTCAGATTAGGTCATAAATATGTGATTGGTGGGGGTCCAGCACCCGGGACCCCTGGCATTTAGCTGTTTGAGAAGGCAGTGGCTCTTGCAGTAGCGCTATGCTTCTCTCAGCTTTTCCTAGGCCAGTGATGATACGTTCATTGGTGACGTGGCCTAGGAGCAGCTCAGCCCCATTCAAGTGAGTGGGGCTGAGCATAATACCAAGCACAACTGTTATATAATGTATGGCGCTGTGCTTGGTAAGCTACAAGAAGGCAGCCACGCTCACAGGAGTGCCAGTGCCTTCTCAAACAGCTAAATGCCGAGAGTTCAGGGTGTCAGACTCCCACTAATCAGATACTGATGACCTATCCTGGGTATAAGTCATCATACAAATCTCAGAAAACCCCTTTAATTTATTTTATATTTAAAATATATATTTATAAGGAAGCAATCAATGCTTATCTGTTTACTATAAATAAAGGACACTCAAACATTTAAGCTTACTAAAATGTGCAAATTTTCAGTTTAAATCACCTGATCCAAAAAAGAGAAATTTACTACCTAATTCAGTATTCTTGTTATGAATATGTGTCTTAAGTTTTCACTTATCTACAGGATAAGCAATAACTGCTTAATTAGTGGTGGTCTGGCAGTTGGGACCCTCCATGTTCATCAGGATAGGTATCCCAAGATCCCTATTTCAATTGAGTTGTTGTCAAATCTGCGCTGTATTTGGCTGTCAGTTCGATAGACAATGATTGGAGCGATGGTGCACATACTTGACCAAAACGCATTATTGACCTCTAACCAAAATGGGAGATTGGGACCCACCGTTCTGACAATTAGTGGACTCCCATCAATATAATCTAATAAAATCTATAAAAAGGAAAAGAAATCTGCAAAAATATGAAATGAACAGTAATTGGCGAACAAGAGCAAAACAAATCCTCAAAAATAATTTAAATATATAAATACTAAAAAAAACAAGGTCAGAGCAGGTAGGTCTCGTAAATAACAGTAACGGGTGGATGGTCAGGGAAGATAAGGAAAAGGCAGAGTTACTATATGAGTTTTTAACTCTGTGTATAGAAAAGAAAAGAGCTGATGTTGGTGGCTCCAGGGCTGTTAGTACACCCAGTAATATACTCAACTGGATTATTGTAGATATTTTCCAAACTAATTTAAATAAGGTAAATGTGAGCAAGGCCCTGGGTCATTGCTGTGCCCCTGTTTATAATTTTTAAAGATTCTCTAGGATTTGGTACAGAGCCAAGTGACTGGCACAAGGCAAATGTGATGCCCATATTCAAAAAGGGCTCCAGGTCCTACACAGGTAATTATAGACCAGTAAATTTAACTTTTGTTGTGGGAAAATGTTTGAAGGGCCCTTAAGGGACTATATTCGACTATATTCAGAAATATGTGACTGTTAATAATATCATAAGTGATAACCAGCATGGGTTTACTAAGGACAGAAGTTGTAAGAATAACCTGATTTGTTTTTATGAGGAGGTGAGTAGAAGCCTGGACATAGGGCAACTGTGGATGTAGTATTCTTGAATTTTGCATAGGCATTTGATACTGTCCCTCATAGACATTTGGTAGGCAAAAGGTCTATAGGCTTACAGTAGAAAGTATAGTTTGCAATGGGATTGAAAACTGGCTGAAGGACCGTGTCCAGATAGTTGTGGTCAATGATTCCTATTCAGAATGGTCCCGGGTTATAAGTGGTGTACCCCAAGGTTCAGTGGTGGGTCCTCTCTTACTTAATTTATTTATTAATGATATCGAGGATGGGATTAATATCACCATTTCTATTTTTGCAGATGACACTAAGCTATGTAGTACTGTGCAGTCTAAGGAAGAATGTCCAAAAACTACAAGCTGACTTGGACACTCTGAGTGTTTGGGCATCAACTTGGCAGATGAGGTTCAATGTGGATAAATGTAAAGTTCATCATGCATCTTGGAGGTTATAATCTCTGTGCATCATATGTCCTAGGAGATGTAACACTAGTAGATTCACTCTTAGAGAATGATTTGGGTGTCCTTGTAGATTAAATAACAGCTTACAATGTCAATCAGCTGCTTCCAAAGTTAGCAGGATATTGTCGTATTAAACGAGGCATGAACTCGCAGGACAGGGATGTAATATTACTACTTTACAAAGCTTTAGTGAAGCGCCTGGAATATGTAGTTCTGGGCACCAGTCTATAAAAAAAGATAATAGGGGAACATGATTAACCTATACAAAAGTGATCCATACAAAACATATGGTGAAAAGCTGTCCTATGTAAAACCTAAAAAAAAACAAAGGGGTACTGGCTCCAACTGGAGAAGAAAAAGTTCCGTCTCCAGAGCTGTCAAAGATTGTGTACTGTAAGAACTGTGAATCTGTGGAATAGTCTACCTCAGGATTTGGTCACAACAGGCAGTTTTAACAAGGGTTTAGATTAAAGGGGTATTCCCATCTCACAAATGTAGTTTGTATAGTTAGATATTGCCATACCAATATTATTACTAAAAGAATGTATTTATATAAAATGTACCGTTTAGAAGATTTGCCTATTTGTGTATCCATTGTCCCACACACATCAGTCAGGCCGTTGCCCTTAGTTACGACCACCGCGGTGGCTGTAGTAGTGGTGGCTGGCTTGCTCTTGTTCAAACCCACTCTGAGGTAACTGCTTTATTGTGAACGCACATTGCATGAGCATGCACAGACACATCTTAGGGTACTTTCACATCTGCGTTTTGGACGCTACCAGTCCAAAACGCAATGGTCAGGATCTGTCCAAAACGCAGACTTTATAAATGGATCCTGCTCCATAGAGATGAATTGATCTTGGGACAGAATCCGTTTCTCTGCATTTTGGAAGTGCAGACAAAAGTGCTACAACTCTAAGATGTGTCTCCTCATGCTCATGCAATGTGCTTTCACAATACAGCAGTTACCTCAGAGTGGGTTTGAACAAGAGCAAGCCGGCCACCACTACTACATGGCCACGGTGGTTGTAACTAGGGGCAACGGCCTGACTGATGTGTGTGGGACAATGGATATACAAATAGGGAAATCTTCTAAACGGTACATTTTATATAAATACATTCTATTAGTAATAATATTGGTATGGCTATATCTAACTATACAAACTACATTTGTGAGATGGTAATACCCCTTTAATTCTTAAATGACATTAATGCTTATGCTAATGTTTGAAAGTCTGGGTCTCGCTCCCCTTTTTCTAAAATTCCCATCCCCACCTATCCTTTGTTCAACATGATGGGCTTATGTCTTTTTTCAACCGTATTAACTATGTAACTATGTAACTTTAGATACAAATACATGCCAGACTAATAAAAAATGAAAAGGAACACAGTAATATATAAGGATTTAATTAATTTATATTATCAAATGAGTGAAATTCTTCAGTTTATGACATTGTTTATTCACTGATAAGATGTGCTAATCAATGGGTCCTCCACATCTGCAATGCAGTTTCTTAAAGAGGTTGTGCAAAAATGGCAGGCTTCACAGAATTTTATATGCAACTGGTGTTGCTAGGGGAATGAGAGTAGCAAGTTCCCTTTTTTCCATTGCTTGCACAAGAGATTGCCAGTCACACTCACAGATTGCTCTCACATACATTGGTGGTAGAATAAATTGTTTGGACAATTGCAAGTAGCACATCCACTGTGAGGTTCCGACTCTTCTTAGAACTAAAATATGTAAGATTAATAAAATGCAGATTATTTGTATATTTATCCAATAGTATCCTCCGTTAGATTCTAGAAGATTTTGGTAATAGAGTGTTATATCAACAATTTCCAAGAGGGAAAATTGTAGTGTAAGGAAAGAACCTGTACTATAGTGTCATGTTGCAGTGTATAAATAATCTAAGGAAGTTATTTATTTATATGTGTATGTAGTTACTTACCTCATTTGTAACCCATTAGAGTAATCCATTGCAGGAAATAATTTCTATTTCTGTAACACTGAAAATGTCTTTGAATTGTGCTGACGTTCCACAACTCTCTAAAGCTGGTTTGGCATAATAATATATACTGTAGCAAGTCTCCTTGGAGCCCATCAACATCTGCTCATAAATTTTAATGATGTGTCTTCACGTAGCATGATTGGTAAGGGCATTTTTCTTATAGGGTGCCATCATCTGTAAGGGGGTTTGAAATCGTCTGATATTTAAGCCAAAAAATGTTCAGCCTGTGTTGTGAACGTAGCTGAATTAGTTTTATAGTAAAATGTTTGGTTTATGGAAAACTAACATTGCTAATTGGCATAGAGTTGAAATATATGGAAGTCATATTGGGTATTTAATCAAAATGAACTAGTAGTTGACTGTGGCTAAATATATAGGCAGAGATTTGTCCTTTTATGCATTGAATTTTAATTATGTGTTGCATCATTTATTATGTTTAACTCCTCTGCAATATGCGAATGCCAGAATTAAATTGCAGTCAAATACAATTACATCACTGGAATGAAATTGAATTTATCAACCATGCAGTTTAACAAAGTTTTGAGAATAATATATGTTCTATACCGCAGAACCAGGGCAAATTTTGGTTCCAGATGTAACTATATAAATATTCATGTGCCATGAATATAAATCTGCATTTATGAATATTTTTTTAGAACTTAACAAAACAAGCACAGTAACTGATTATACTAATATTTACTTACACATCTGACTGTGACAAGGTGTTACCTAATTAGAATATTTATGAATATTTATTTTAACTATTAGGTACTTTCTTTAATACAGTATATTATCTTTTGACACTTTTAGGGTATGTTCTCATGTAGTGTATCTCTGTAGCAGAAAATTTGCTGAGAATTTGGGCAAAATGCAAGAAGCAAAATCCACAAAAAAAATCTGGTTTTCATTGGGAAACAATGTGGACTTGCTGTTAATTCCCCCCCCCCCCCATTGCAAAGAGTGAAATCTGAGCTTGCAACATACCTTAAATTGACGTGCTGAGGATTTAAAATCTATACTCTGTGGATTTCTGTGCGGACACTCTCCACAGTGTATTGATGAGAATTTTTATTTAAAACCTCATCGACTTTGCTTCTGCTGTACAGCTGCAGAGTTATGCAGAGTTATATAAATACCAGATCAGCACTGCTCTTTTTCTGGATTTGTAGACCAGAAGAAGGAGAACCGCTTTCAGTTTTCAGTCAAGGCAATTAGTCATAGGTATGTGTTTGGAACTGCAGTCCGACATTTCACTTCTCCACAAATCCTTCAACTTGGAGTTAAAAAACAATTTCGATAGTGAAAATACTGCCATTCAGGACAACAGACACACACTAATGCCTACTAATGCAGACACACTACTTTTGTTTCCTCTCACAGGCATCAATTAATTTCTTTGCCTCTCCATACATACCTCAGCTCAAAGATAGAATCCCTCCAACGATGAAATAGCATCAATTAGAAATAGTTAAAACACTTACTTACATATTTGCAGTTCAGAGATCACAAAAAACAAATCACAGCTACTAAAATACCTCACCCAGGTTTTGGCTCGATTCTTCAGGGGTTTCAAATTGAAGTTCCTACTCTGGCCTTTTTAAAGCCCTCCCTTCCTTTCTCTTACCAAATTATAAAATTTCATGCACAACAAGATTAAAAATACAAAAAATACAAAATAATAAAAGATAAAATGTTTCTTCATTTAAACACACTCTCTTTATCTTAACATTAATATAATACCATCTTTTCCATATTAAAACACATTTCCATCAGCGCAATACATCCAAACACCATGGGAACTCACTCTTGGGGCATTTAAAAAGTCATTTGACCAATTAGACCAATCTTTTCTGGGATTACCTCCTTTTCAATATGTCACCCCTGTATGGGATTAATTAAATGATAATTGTGTAGTTTGGGTCATTATGGATGCAGTGATTCCAAATATGAGGAGAATTTATTTTGTGTATTTTTTAACTTGCTTTTTATTTAATAAAACATATTTAACTTTTTTAACCATTTACTTGTCCCACAAAAGGGACTTTAACAGTCAGTCTTTTGATCACATCTATATTACACTTGCTTATGCAGTACAGTATATTATACTATCAGTGCTATACTGATGATCACCAGCTAGCTGCACAAAAGAGGCGCAGCCTGATAGGGATACACTACAGGCAGGCCTGGGATTCTTATTAGCAGTCTCATTTGTGGGGTGCTGATGGGAGACAGAGGGGGTCTCTCCCTGTAAATCACTTAGATATTGCGGTTGCTATTGACTGTGCATGTAAAGGGTTAAATGGCCTGGATTGGTGCTTTTGCCATTGTGGGACATTAGAGTAGGAACTGGGCTCTCATGTAAAGGGCGAGCCCCTGCTCTCCACTGTACAAGAGACCCATGCAGCGCTTACACTAGGCCGCTGTAAAAGGGCAGTGACTTACCTAAGGCCTGTTAGGGATCGCAGTAGAAACGCATATTGGGGGTAACTAATGGGTTAAAAAACTGGTTTGCAATTTAGAGTATTACTATCTTTCAAGGTCCTGTAAGTTAGGTAGCTCTGTAATTACATACATTGCATTTGTCATCTTGTATATATCTTCACAGTTCTGCTTTGTACTAGTGGAAAAAATCAACAAGCTTATTTTCACACATCAACAGATTAGCTGAAATCTTAAGAATGGGACAGTTCATATCAAACTATTAGATTACTCTGCAGTCCCTGGTGTGAAGATGACACTTTTACAAGCAGGATTGCTTACTCTTACAGTATGTGTTTCAGATCTATGTGTAGCACCTCTGTGTCCATGCACCTATATGTATGTTACCCCATGAAAGTAAACAGTAAATGTTAAAACTGAATGAAAGCTAGCTGAGGTCTTGACAATTATGAGAAATGGATAAAAAGGTATATTAGATATGGTATAACTATTAATTATAAAAAAGAACATGCATTTGCTGAAACCAGAATACCCACTTTACTCAAAGATACAATTTGACAGGGCACTGTATATGGAGGCATTTTGTGCCTTCCGACTTAAGTACTCTATGCCAGACACTGAGAGTGAGCAGCCCAATTTACATATCCGCCTTGAGTGCAAGAGCACCTGCCCTCACCTTGAGAGCCTTGAGTGCAAGAGCACCTGCCTTATTTTTATGAGTAGCAGGGGTTTTCCTATCTCACATTCTTCTGTCTAATAGTATTGTTTATTCAGTTACTACGTAACTGTCTTACACCTGGTTCATTATTATGGACCAGTTGATCACTTTGCTTAGCTTTTTTAGTTTGGGGAGGAGCTCATGATAGGGTAGCCTTTCTTTATATATTTCTGCTTTCTGCATTGAATTTGTGGTGTACAGTGTGATGTAAACTTTGTGTATTTGTAACCAGAATCCTTTATCTCTTGTAACTTGTTCCCAGCCCACAGTGGTGTTTTATCAGTGTAGCTGGGTGCTCATAGTTTTCCTAGACCTTACCTGACTTGTAAGCCATGAAGTTTGTTTTCTGTTACTTTCCTGTGGAACATTTTTTTCTTTTGCTGAATTTAGTTTTTGACTTCCATGTTGGCCATGGGACATTGTTTGGGTCAAAATTACAGATTAGGGCCAGTTTAGTGTCATTTATTTCTGTCCCCCATTATTCATCTGCTTCCAATCTAAATACTGTCTTCTGTCTGCTCCATAATCTGATTGGCATCCCTATCATCCATTTATCATAATTTTTTGGTGAGTTTTTACTTCTATATATTTACTTGTCAGTCTTGATACACACATTTTGATATTATCCTTGCACCCATCTAGCCATTAAACAGTTTAACTGTACGTTCTGGTGTATCTGAGTACTGGGAGATATTGTTAGTATCGTTTCAAGTGTTTTATAGGCTTATTTACAGCACCTCCAGCACCAGCATCAATAGCATACATTCTGCTGCAAGTACAAACACATTGTATTGCATATGTACTTTGCATTATTAGTGAATGTGTTGCTCTGCAATAACTATATATATATATATATATATATATATATATATATATATATACACATATATACAGTACAGACCAAAAGTATGGACACACCTTCTCATTCAAAGAGTTTTCTGTATTTTCATGACTATGAAAATTGTAGATTCACCCTGAAGGCATCAAAACTATGCATTAACACATGTGGAATTATATACTTAACAAAAAAGTGTGAAACAACTGAAAATATGTCTTATATTCTAGGTTCTTCAAAGTGGTATTCCAACAGTCTTGAAGGAGTTCCCAGAGATGCTTAGCACTTGTTGGCCCTTTTGCCTTCACTCTGCGGTCCAGCTCACCCCAAACCATCTTGATTGGGTTCAGGTCTGGTGACTGTGGAGGCCAGGTCATCTGGCGTAGCACCCCATCACTCTCCTTCTTGGTCAAATAGCCCTTACACAGCCTGGAGGTGTGTTTGGGGTCATTGTCCTGTTGATAAATAAATGATGGTCCAACTAAACGCAAACCAGATGGAATAGCATGCCGCTGCAAGATGCTGTGGTAACCATGCTGGTTCAGTATGCCTTCAATTTTGAATAAATCCCCAACAGTGTCACCAGCAAAGCACCCCCACACCATCACACCTCCTCCTCCATGCTTCACGGTGGGAACCAGGCATGTAGAGTCCATCCGTTCACCTTTTCTGCATCGCACAAAGACACGGTGGTTGGTACCAAAGATCTCAAATTTGGACTCATCAGACCAAAGCACAGATTTCCACTGGTCTAATGTCCATTCCTTGTGTTCTTTAGCCCAAACAAGTCTCTTCTGCTTGTTGCCTGTCCTTAGCAGTGGTTTCCTAGCAGCTATTTTACCATGAAGGCCTGCTGCACACAGTCTCCTCTTAACAGTTGTTGTAGAGATGTGTCTGCTGCTAGAACTCTGTGTGGCATTGACCTGGTCCCTAATCTGAGCTGCTGTTAACCTGCGATTTCTGAGGCTGGTGACTCGGAGGAACTTATCCTCCGCAGCAGAGGTGACTCTTGGTCTTCCTTTCCTGGGGCGGTCCTCATGTGAGCCCGTTTCTTTGTAGCGCTTGATGGTTTTTGCGACTGCACTTGGGGACACTTTCAAAGTTTTCCCAATTTTTCGGACTGACTGAACTTCATTTCTTAAAGTAGTGATGGCCACTCGTTTTTCTTTACTTAGCTGCTTTTTTCTTGCCATAATCCAAATTCTAACAGTCTATTCAGTAGGACTATCAGCTGTGTATCCACCTGACTTCTGCCCAACACAACTCATGGCCCCAACCCCATTTATAAGGCAAGAAATCCCACTTATTAAACCTGACAGGGCACACCTGTGAAGTGAAAACCATTTCAAGTGACTACCTCTTGAAGCTCATCAAGAGAATGCCAAGAGTGTGCAAAGCAGTAATCAAAGAAAAAAGGTGGCTACTTTGAAGAACCTAGAATATAAGACATATTTACAGTTGTTTCACACTTTTTTGTTAAGTATATAATTCCACATGTGTTAATTCATAGTTTTGATGCCTTCAGTGTGAATCTACAATTTTCATAGTCATGAAAATACAGAAAACTCTTTGAATAAGAAGGTGTTTCCAAACTTTTGATCTGTACTGTATATATATATATATATATATATATACACACACAACACTGTTTCAGTTGATGCTTTGTATTGCATCACTATACCGTGCATTATTAGTGAATGTTGTACTGCGAGAAGAGCATATATTTACCTGTTGCAGTTAACAAGTTATATTGTGTCAAGATACCATGCATTATTAGTGAATGAGTTGTGCTGCAGTAACAGCATGTATATACAGTTCCTGTTTGAGATAATGTATTGTATTGCATCAAGATACCATGCATTATTAGTGAACGCATTGTGCACCCATAAAAACATTTATATACCTGTTTTGGTTAATGCCTTTTATTGTGTCAAGATACAGATGTAGCCGAGTTAACAGTCACACTAGTTAATGCGTTATGTGACTGTTAACTCTGATACATATGTGCCACTTATTATTCTTGAATGCATTGTGCTGCAATAGCAGCATTCATATACCAGTTTCATTCCATGCACTGTATACCCACTTTGATGAGTGCATTGTTTGGCAATAACAGCATCTACATACCTGTTTCAGTTACTGCATTACATCAAGATAACTTGAAGTTTTAGAGAACGCTTCGTGCTGCAATAACTGCATTAATGTACCAGCTTCAGTTAACACATTGTATTGCATCAACAGCATTTATATATCTGTTTTGCTTAATACATTGTATTGCATTAAGATACCATGCGTTATAAGTGAAAGCATTGTGCTACTATAACAGCATATGACAGTTTGATTCCACACATTGTAATACCATTGTAAACTATTAATACCAGTGTGCAGTGTATTTGTAGAAGGAGAAGGATGTTTAATTGCACTTCTGTTTTTAAATTACAGGAAGAAAATGTGACTTTTCATTTGTAGGCCTCATAGTAAATGTCTAATAAATGAAAGAGTGCAACAGGGAAGATCCATGTTTATTCATTCAAGACAGAAAGTTGGTAGTAATGAAAACAGCAGTATCAACACCATATGTCCAACCAGTAGTAGTAGCAGGCCACAGTTTTCACTCACTTCCTGTAGGTGCCACATTATTATTGAGGTTAAAGAGGATAACATTGTGGAGTGGATGGATCACTCCTCTCAGTCACAACAGGATGATGTCAAGGTCACCTCTGAGTCTGACACTGTAATTTGGAACCAGGGACACACTGCTCCTTCACCTTGCTGCCCCAAGAAAATTTGTTGCTAAGAAGAGGCAACAAATTCCCATGCACCAAGAGAGATATTCAAGAGAGTCTCCCGGTCTATCAGTTGTGTGAGAACAGTCAGCTTATGGACTGCCATGAAGAGGAGATTTATGGAGAGGTAGAAGACCCCGAGCATAGCTATGTTGGGGGTAGTAGTAGAGTAACTTGTAGCCACATTGATGGTGGTGGTAGGGGCAGTGGTAGCCCTAGAGAGATGGATGAAAATATGGCATGGGCATTTAATCACAAACGTAGGCACCACAGGTTGCATCTATATGTAGTACAGTGTGTTTGTCATCATCCTGATCAGTTACTGCATCTCCTACTCAGACTACTCCTCCTCTACTTCATAATCAGCCATTGATAAAGGAATGTGTGATCAGTAATACAACTCTAGGTACCCAGCAAGTTTAACTCCCACCTGGCCAATTTGTTGGCGGTGCAGTCACTGCAGTAGCACTTAGTGGATTGTGCTGCCTTTAGGTAACTGATGGCATGCGCTTAGCCTCACTGGGAGATACCTAGATGTTATTTTTTTTAATAAAGCCATTTCTGCCTTTTACTGTTATGTGATGGAGAACGTGGGCCACTCCTTGAAATTCTCGCTGCATCCCAAAGTGTTTTTCACAGCAGCGGTGATCCAGCATGGCACCAATGAGGCCAGTTCCTATTGACACCTCATTTGTATCAGTTCACACTAGATGATCCTTTCACATCCTCCTTAATGGATATCCTCTTGTCCTCAACTGAAGCAGGCAGAGCCTTGCTTCCACTCCCCATTCCTCCTATCACATGTGTAAAGTAAAGCAGTGTCATGCGGTGTTAGAGCTGATTAGACTGGACATAGTAGCCACACAGCTGATTAGTTGTATAGTTTCATGCTCCCTGCATGGCACATTTGTTAAATTTAGTGATGCAGTGTACTGTGGCTTGCAGAAGGCACTGGCATGTCCAAGAGAATGTCTTCACATTGCAGCTATTGTTATCCTGCAGGGACTTGTAGTAACTAAATGGTCTACCATTGCACCACTTTGTTCCAACTCACTGGAATTCCACCTTGCATATACGGGAGCATCATGCACCAGACTACCTCAGCAGGAAGCATGTGTTGTTTTAAGGTCAGCCAGCTCATCAGAGACATGTGCCACATTCTCAGGCTCTTCAATGAGGCCACCAAATTTGTCAGTAGGGACAATTGCAGCATGAGCAATCACCCTCCTAATATTTACCTTAGAGCAGATGCTCACAGTGATGCAACAAGGGATGGTGAAAGAAGAGCAGCTTCCGCATCTAGCAGGGTGCTATGTAGCTGTTTTGGGCCCACACGAAAAAAGTCCCATGGGGGAGGAGGATGAGGAGCTACCATTGGAATAGTAGTCTGTTGTAGAAGATCACAAGGCTGATGACTATGACAATGATTTGCAATGGGAGGTGGAGCCAGAAAGAACTGGGTTCTTGGGCTGCATGCTTGCCTGCTTATGTACTGACAAGTGTATTGTTAGCATCAAGCAATCTGATGATTATTGGATAGCCACTGTTTCTTCTGACATTAACATTTATGAGTATAAACAGGGGCTGGCACCTGCCCCCATTAAGGCTTAATTTTGGATGCTTGTTCCCAACAAACCACTATTTTTCCCATGTATCTTTAAATACCATCTTCCCCCACCCAATAAAGGGTGTTAATTTAACAAATGTGTTGGGTCATTGTGTATTTAAACACACTTTTTGTTTACACCATCAACCATGTGTTAGCAAATGTGTTGGTTCATTGTGTATTTAAACACACTGTTTGTTTACACCGTCAACCATGTGTTTACCCATAGCTATTTGTTAGTTTTACGCTGACATGATTTGCTATTATTGTCATTGTATTAAAGAGCTTAAAAGTCCTAGGAGACCTCAGAATGTCATATATATATTTTCAGGGCAAATGAAGAACTTTTGATTTAAATAGAAATGATTAGAACACAAATCACATTTTTTTAAAAACTTAACAAATCATACACAAAACAAGTTTCAAGAAGTTCACTAATCTCTAATCCAAACCCTTACCACCTCCTGCCACCTTCATCTCAAGAATATCTCTTGTATGTTTATTACGTATGTAACATTTTACCATAAGTAAAGGTGCAGTCTATCAGTCTATTACAGATTTTGTAAAAAGATTTTAGATGAAACTGATTTACCCACCCGAAACATTTGACACCATTATATATTTAGCATTAATACTCAAATCAAGACATTTTTATTACAACAGAAAGAAATTGCTAGAACATGAGTTGCATTTGTTGTTCTTTCCTGCTAGATTAAAATCATAGATCTGAGATTTGAGCAAAGAAACTATTTTATTGCAGAGGAAAATGTTCTGGAACATTTCATTGCTGATTAGTGTACTGCATGTTTTAGAAGCTTATATTACTTCTGCCATAATATAAACTTGAATAAGCATATTTTAGCATAAAACTGATATATCAAGAGTTTTTGTACAAGATTTCCCAAGTAGCCTAATACCTCTTAAGGGCTGGACATAGCATAAGAACCACTGTTCAAGAAAATCATGTGGTCCGTTTGCAATGTAATAATCAGTTTCATCATAGACCTCCTTTCTAGCAAGTCATAAAATAGTGCACCAAATTATATGGATAGTGGTGCATTGTGGTATGTTCCCATCTTAAAATGTGATGGCATTGCTAGGATATATACTATTACTTTGTAATAGAGATGAGCGAACATGCTCGTCCGAGCTTGGTGCTCGTTCGAGCATTAGGGTACTCGTAACTGCTCGATGCTCGGACGAGTATCTCGCCATGCTCGAGGAAATGGCAACTTCCGCATCATGCTTTTTTGGCGCCTAAAAACACAGCCAATCACAAGCCAGGAGACTCTGCGTACCACCCAGCATCACGTGGGGCCCTTACATGTCGATAGCAGGGGTTGGCTGGCCTGATCAGGTGACCCTGGAATATACTACCGACTGGCCGCGGTGCTCGTCTCAGATGCCGTCTGGATATCGTTAGGGATAGAGCTGCTGCCTTTCAGGGACAGTGTTAGGGCCTGAATTTAGTTCTCAGTTAGGCAGGGATCACCCACAAAGAACCCAACAGCCCTTCTAAGGGCTAGAAGACATTTTATTTATTTTTTTTTTGTCACTTGGCTGGCTGGCACTAGTAGTGCAGCTATCGCCATATCTAACCCTGTTTTTTTTTTTTTTGTTCTATCTCAGTGATACAAATCCATTGCACACAGCACTGTGGAACCATTCTGTGTGTCACAGTTCAGCACATTCGCTCCAATCCATATATACTGTCCAGGTGACACTTTCTGTACGTCACACAATACAACCAAGTCATTTGCTACCAATATCATCTACCGCTTGATCCAGAAAATTCTCTGTGTGACATTTGTCTGGGTCACAGACTAAATAGCCACCGTTAACAGGGTGTCAGTCAGTTCTACCATATTTCCTGCACGTCACGTTCCCAAAAAAACAAAATATAAAAAAAAAAAAAATTATTTCAGTTGTTTTAGCTCAGTGATACAAATCCATTTTACTCAGCTTTGTGTAACCTTTCTGTGTGTCACAGTTCAGCACATTCGCTCCCATCCGTATATACTGTCCAGGTGACACTTTCTGTACGTCACACAATACAACCAAGTCATTTGCTACCAATATCATCTACCGCTTGATCCAGAAAATTCTCTGTGTGACATTTGTCTGGGTCACAGACTAAATAGCCACCGTTAACAGGGTGTCAGTCAGTTCTACCATATTTCCTGCACGTCACGTTCCCAAAAAAACAAAATATAAAAAAAAAAAAAAATTATTTCAGTTGTTTTAGCTCAGTGATACAAATCCATTTTACTCAGCTTTGTGTAACCTTTCTGTGTGTCACAGTTCAGCACATTCGCTCCCATCCGTATATACTGTCCAGGTGACACTTTCTGTACGTCACACAATACAACCAAGTCATTTGCTACCAATATCATCTACCACTTGATCCAGAAAATTCTCTGTGTGACATTTGTCTGGGTCACAGACTAAATAGCCACCGTTAACAGGGTGTCAGTCAGTTCTACCATATTTCCTGCACGTCACGTTCCCAAAAAAACTAAATATTAAAAAAAAATTATTATTTCAGTTGTTTTAGCTCAGTGATACAAATCCATTTTACTCAGCTGCGTGTAACCTTTCTGTGTGTCACAGTTCAGCACATTCACTCCCATCCGTATATACTGTCCAGGTGACACTTTCTGTACGTCACACAATACAGCCAAGTCATTTGCTACCAATATCATCTACCGCTTGATCCAGAAAACTCTCTGTGCGACATTTCTCTGGGTCGCAGACTAAATAGCCACCGTTAACAGGGTGTCAGTCAGTCCTACCATAGTTCCTGCACGTTACGTTCCCAAAAAAACAAAATTGTAAAAAAAATATAAAAAAACAAATATAAAAAAAAAAAAAATTTTCAATTGTTTTAGCTCAGTGATACAAATCCATTTTACTCAGCTGCGTGTAACCTTTCTGTGTGTCACAGTTCAGCACATTCGCTCCCATCCGTATATACTGTCCAGGTGACACTTTCTGTATGTCACTTAATTCTACCAGACTGAACAAGTTTGTGGGTTTCAGTACACCAGGCCCGTTTAATTTTTTTTTATATCATACACTTATATACAAACAATGTTGAACCCCAGGGCTAAGGGTCGAGGACGAGGGCGTGGGCGTGGGCGTGGGCATTCAATTACTGCAGGGGGCAGAGGCCATGGTCCTGGGCAGGGTGAGACAGTACCTGCTGATGAGGGAGCTGTGGAACGCCGCAGAGTTACACTCCCTAGCTTCATGTCTCAACTTACAGGGACACGTGGTAGAGGACTGTTGAAACCACAACAGTGCGAACAGCTGATCTCGTGGATTGCGGACAATGCTTCAAGTAATTTGTCCACCAGTCAGTCTTCCACGCAGTCCACCCACGTTACCCAAGGGAGCACTCCTCTGGCTCCTCCACCTCAACCTCCTTCCCCCCAGTCTGCCCCCTCCCAGGAAAATTTGGAATGTGATCCGGCATACTCTCAGGAACTGTTTTCTGGACCCTTCCCAGAGTCACAAACCACTTCTCAGGTTGCTGCTGACCTCGTTCCCGATGCCCAAGTTTTCCAACTGTCGCAGTCTGTGGGTGATGATGATGACAATGTTGAGTTAGTGGAAGAAGTTTGTAAAGAGGTGTCAGATTATGAGGAGACACGGTTGTCAGACAGTAGTGAAGTTGTTGTTAGGGGAGGAATTCCGAGGGGGGAGCAGACTGAGGAATCGGAGGATGACGAGGTGACTGACCCAAGCTGGGTTGATATGCCGAGTGAAGACAGTGCTTCTGAGGCGGAGGCGAGTGCTGCACCAGAACAGGTTGTAAGAGGCAGTGGTGGGGCCAGAGGGAGAAGCAGGGCCAGAGCTGGTGCATCAGCAGCAACTGTTTCACGTAGTGAAGCTCCCGTGGCGAGGCCTAGATGTTCGCAAGTCTGGAGGTTCTTTAAAGAAAGTGAGGATGACCGACGGACTGTGGTGTGCAACCTGTGCCACACCAGGATCAGCAGGGGTGCCACCACTACTAGCCTAACCACCACCAGCATGCGCAGGCATATGAGTGCTAAACACCCCACTCAATGGAACCAAGGCCATTCACCACCTCCTGCGGGTCACACCACTGCTCCTTCCCCTGTGTCACTCGCTGCCTCTGCTAGTCAACCCCCTGTGTCACTCGCTGCCTCTGCTAGTCAACCCCCTGCCCAGGACCTCGGCACGAGCGCCTCCCGCCGGAAAACCACACCTTTGCCTCAACGATCCTCCACAGTGTCTACCAACGTGTCCCAGCGCAGCGTTCAGCTGTCTTTACAGCAGACGCTGGAGCGCAAGAGGAAATACAGTTCCACCCACCCACATGCCCAAGCCCTCAACGTCCACATCTCCAAATTGCTTAGCCTGGAGATGCTGCCCTATAGGCTGGTAGAGACCGAGGCCTTTCGCAATCTCATGGCGGTGGCTGCCCCTCGGTATTCCGTCCCCAGACGCCACTATTTTTCCCGATGTGCCGTCCCAGCCCTACACCAGCACGTGTCGGAGAACATCATCCGTGCCCTGACCAACGCTGTTTCTGAGAAGGTCCACCTAACCACGGACACGTGGACAAGTGCTGCCGGGCAGGGACACTATATCTCACTGACGGCACATTGGGTTAACTTGGTGGAGGCTGGGACGGAGAATGACCCTGGGACCGCTCATGTACTGCCCACACCGAGGATTGCGGGGCCTACCTCGGTCACGGTCTCTCAGACGTACTATGCCTCCTCCTCCTCCTCCTCCGACCCCTCCTCCTCCACCGAATTACCATCCGTGGGCACGGCGCCTTCAGTCGGTAGCTCTAGGCGCAGCAGCAGTGCCGTGGGTAAGCGCCAGCAGGCGGTGCTCAAACTGCTGATCTTAGGTGACAAAAGGCACACCGCCGAAGAGCTGTTACAGGGCATCACGGCACAGACCGATGTGTGGCTGGCACCGCTGAACCTCAAGCCAGGCATGGTTGTGTGTGACAACGGGCGTAACCTGGTGGCGGCTCTGCAACTCGGCAGACTGACACATGTGCCAAGCCTGGCCCACCTGTTCAATCTAATAGTTCAGCGGTTCCTCAAGACATACCCCAATCTGTCTGATTTGCTCACCAAGGTGCACCGCATCTGTGTGCATTTCCGCAAGTCGAGCACAGATGCTGCCACTCTCAGGGCAGCACAGCGCCGCCTACAACTGCCCGCTCACCGACTGTTGTGCGACGTGCCCACGAGGTGGAATTCCACATTAAACATGTTATCCAGAGTTTTCCAGCAGCGCAGAGCTATTGTAGACTGCCAGATGTCATCTTCCACCAGAACTGGTAGTCAGGTCAGTCAGATTCCTCAAGTCTACAATGAGGAGTGGACGTGGATGTCTGATATCTGCCAGGTGTTGAGCAACTTTGAGGAGTCAACACAGATGGTCAGCGGCGATGCCGCCATTATCAGCCTCACCATCCCGCTGCTTTGCCTGTTGAAAAACTCACTGCTCAGCATCAAGTCGGATGCTTTGCGCTTGTCACAAGAGACGGTGGAGGAAGATACGTCGCTTGATAGCCAGAGCACCCTCCGGTCTGTTTCTCAGCGCCTATCGGAGGAGGGGGATGAGGATGAGGAGGAAGAGGAGGAGAATGTCGGTGAGACAGTAGAGGGTACCAGTGCTCAGTCCTTAACTCTTGAGCGTGTATGGGCTGAAGAGGAGGACTTGGAGGAGGAGGAAAAAATGGAGAGTCAGGTCAGTGAGGAGAGGGAATTCTTGCGTGTTGGGACTCTGGCGCACATGGCAGACTTCATGTTAGGCTGCCTATCCCGTGACCCTCGCGTTAGAAGAATTTTTTCAAACACCGATTACTGGGTGTTCACTCTCCTGGACCCACGGTACAAGCAGAACCTTTCCACTCTCATCCCTGCAGAGGAAAGGAGTATGAGAGTGAATAGGTATCAACAGGCCCTGGTGCACAAGCTGAAACAATTCTTCCCATCTGACGCCGCTAGCGGCAGAGGGCATGGTTCTGTGGGCCAAGTAGCGGGGGAGAGGAGGCGAGCAGGCAGCTTGTCCAGCACTGGCAGGGGAACGCTCTCCAAGGCCTTTGCCAGTTTTATGTCACCCTAGCAAGACACTGTCACCTGTCCCCAGTCTAGGCAGAGTAGGGGGGAGCTGTACAGAAAGATGGTGAGGGAGTACCTAGCTGACCATACCAACGTCCGTAGCGATCACTGTGCTCCATACAACTACTGGGTTTCAAAGCTGGACACGTGGCCTGAACTGGCGCTGTACGCCTTGGAGGTGCTGGCCTGCCCTGCCGCTAGCGTGCTGTCAGAGCGGGTATTCAGTGCAGCTGGTGGCGTCATCACCGATAAGCGTACACGCCTGTCAACTGACAGCGCTGACAGGCTGACGCTTATTAAAATGAACAAAGCCTGGATTTCACCGGAATTCAAATCTCCTCCGGGGGAAAGCAGCTAAAGATTTAAATAACTTATGTATCCGATTCCTCTTCTCTACTCCTCTTCTCTACTCCTCCTCCTCCATATCGTCTTTGCCTAACGCTGACCCAAAAAACGCCATTTTTTAGAGGTCCAATTGGCACTCTTTTAGCACAATTTTTCAGGAGGGCCCCCTACAGGCCCTCTCTTCAAACAATTTTTCAGGAGGGCCCCCTACAGGCCCTCTATTCAAACAATTTTTCAAGAGGTCCACCTACAGGCCCTCTCTTCAAACAATTTTTCAGGAGGGCCCCCTACAGGCCCTCTATTCAAACAATTTTTCAAGAGTTCCACCTACAGGCCCTCTATCCAAACAATTTTTCCAGAGGTCCACCTACAGGCCCTCTCTTCAAACAATTTTTCAGGAGGGCCCCCTACAGGCCCTCTATTCAAACAATTGTTCCAGAGGTCCACCTACAGGCCCTCTCTTCAAACAATTTTTCAGGAGGTCCCCCTACAGGCCCTCTATTCAAACAATTTTTCCAGAGGTCCACCTATAGGCCCTCTGTCCAAACAATTTTAACGGAGGTCCACCTACAGGCCCTCTCTCCAAACAATTTTTCCGGAGGTCCACCTACAGGCCCTCTCTCCAAACAATTGTTCCGGAGGTCCACCTACAGGCCCTCTCTCCAAACAATTTTTCCGTAGGTCCACCTATAGGCCCTCTCTCCAAACAATTGACGTCTTTTTCCTATCTTTCTCTCTCTCCAAACTATTTTTCCGGATAGCTGCCATATACGGTATTAAACTGAGAAGAATACAGAGAACACATGCTACACTTGATCAAGTTTATAATTTACGACTGTACCGGTTGATGCAACAGTTTTCAAAAATCCATTCTGGCTGTTGTCACCACCACACACGCTAGCCCAGGGGGCACTCCTCTGGCTCTTCCAGCGAAACCTCCTTCCCCCCAGCCTGCCCCCCACCTACAGGCACTCTCTCCAAACAATTGACGTCTTTTTCCTATCTTTCTCTCTCTCCAAACTATTTTTCCGGATAGCTGCCATATACGGTATTAAACTGAGAAGAATACAGAAAACACATGCTACACTTGATCAAGTTCATAATTTACGACTGTACCGGTTGATGCAACAGTTTTCAAAAATCCATTCTGGCTGTTGTCACCACCACACACGCTAGCCCAGGGGGCACTCCTCTGGCTCTTCCAGTGAAACCTCCTTCCCCCCAGCCTGCCCCCCCCCCACCTACAGGCCCACTCTACAAACAATTTAGCTGGATAGGGGACGTATCAGAAGTTGTACTCATGTTTGTTTTTGTTCTTCTTTTATCTGCCTCCTGACCTGTGATAGGCAGAGCATGGACACGTCCCCTTAGCTGCAGTGGGAAAAACACTCCCCTGGCCAGAGCAAGCTCTTTTTCCATTTTCCGTGTTCGAAAAATCCATTAAATATAGGGTCCCATAATAGGGGACGTATACGGTATTAAACTGAGAAGAATCGATACCATACGGGTTAAAGCAACAGTTTTCCCAAATCCAGTCCGGCTGTTGTCACCACCACACACGCTAGCCCAGGGGGCACTCCTCTGGCTCTTCCAGCAAAACCTCCTTCCCCCCCACCTACAGGCCCTCTCTCCAAACAATTTTCCCAGGTAGGGGGACGTATTAGATATTGTACTGATTTTGAATTGCCTCCTGCGATAGACGGGAATCGAACCCAGATCAACTGCTTGGGAAGTAGCTATGCTCACCACTATACCACCAGCAGGCACAGCAACTGATAAGAACAGATACTAAACTTGATTTCAGCTGAAGTGCCAGCATGAGCAGTGGTGTCACCTGCAGACGGTGATGGACCTTCGTTGCACCTAGTTGGGTGCTTCCCTAACATGTGATGGGTATTTGCCTCGCCTTTCTTGGTCTGGGTGACCACAATTGCCATGAGGGTAACCACCAGGCTGTTGCCTGAGAATTTGGGGTAATGGTGGGATTAGGCAGCTTTAGAGGCATCCATGCATGCTGCCCCTGCTGTTTCCTGTCCATTTCCGTGGTGTTTCCATCATTTTCTGAGGTTTCCAGGTTTTCACCCAGCCTTCCCTAGGCAGAGCCTTGGTCCCCCGCAAAAATGCTCGAGTCTCCCATTGACTTCAATGGGGTTCGTTATTCGAAACGAGCACCCGAGCATCGGGAAAAGTTCGACTCGAATAACGAGCACCCGAGCATTTTAGTGCTCGCTCATCTCTACTTTATAATTATTGGAATCTGGCAGTATGGAAGTATACAATAGAAACAATATATTTCTCTTACAAATCTTACAATCTTACTAATCATGTGCAGCTGGGACACTTAGGGCCCGTTCACACACTTAGGACCTGTTCACTTCTATGGTCAGCACGGGATCTTGCCAGAAAATATAGAACATGTAATGCGATCTGCAATAGCGGACAAGAATAGGCATTTGAACAGGGTAGCCGGCTGTGTGTTCTGCAAATTGCCGGACGGCATCTGTTTTTTGCAGATCCGCAATACTACGGCCGTCTGAATGGCCCCTTACTTTGTATCAACTGGTTTAAATAAGCATAGACCTTTTCTTGCTTGTATCACACAAAGTCTTCTCATTATGCCTTTGCATATATGATATATATATATATATATATATATATATATATATATATATATATATATGTATATATATATATATATATATATATATATATATATATATTTGTTTACTAGTCTTTTGTTCTGTTGGTTCTTCCAGGAAATATGTAATTGGACTTATCTTCATATTTTCATATATTTATTTCTATACTGTTTTGAATGTGCTTATTATACTGGTAGAAGTACAGCTACATACACAATTTTCTGAAATAAATGTGACTGGAAGCTACAACATGTATATATAAATATTTAAAGGTAAATAAGAAATAATAGTAACTGTGAACAAAAATCTAAAGAAAACAAGGCTTAGAACCCTCCTTAAAGGGGTATTCCAGTTGTGTAAGCTATTTTTTAAACTGCACTGTTGCACTGCAATATGTTTCAAAATCTTAACACATACAGAAACAGTTTTCACGGGTCCAGCGTTATCATTCTATTCTACCACTGTTCTCTTGTTCTCCGTCTTACTGTTATGGCACTTTCCTTTACATCACATGAGCTGGAAACAAACATTCTGACTACATTGCCCTTGATTCTTTCACACTGTCTGGGCCAAAACGGGCAAAACTAATCTCCATAAGTAGGTGGGACTTACACACCCCAATGTTTTTGTGCTTTACTTAAAGGCAAACGCTTATCCTGCTTATGAGGAAGTAAACTTAGCAGAGAATAACTGTGCATGCTCAACCATGCTACACAGAAAACTACAGGTCAAATCCATGGAAAACTTTGAATAAACAAAAGGCTGGCTGCCCAAAAAAGGTATTTATATTACAGATAAATACTGCAAAATTGGTAATAACATTATATTAGTGAGCCATTTGCATGTTAAAACTCTGTAACAGATACAACTTTGTGTAACTGGAAAACTCCTTTAAGAATTATTGGGTTCATTTATCAAACTGGTGTAAAGTAGAACTGGGTTAGTTACCCATAGCAACCAGTCAGATTCTACCTTTTATTTTCCAAAGGAGCTGTCAAAAATGGGCTGTGTACCATACAAAGCATGTTGACTGGTTGTGGAGAGCAGATGAAAACCATTGGGGTATACTGTATGGCACTGGCAAGTGGAACACATTCTCCACACATGGATTACAAGCAATATCATTTTGCATTCCGTCATAACGGAAACTAGGACGGATCCGTTATGCTCCCATAGACTTGTATTATGACAGAATGCAAAACAGAACCTGGTACCTGAACTCGCAAAGTTCTATATGAACCCAGACTTTGCAGTTTGGGTTCGCTCATCCCTATTCAGATTGTTCAATTTTGTCCCTTACTTGAATACTGAATTGAGTTGTCATTGTCAATAGTACTTTTGCTGTAGCTACTACATATATCCATTTCAGTCCAATTTAGAGTACAGTTCTCTAGAAAATGGAAATTCATTCATGCTTAAAATGTCAAAATTATATTAGAATCAATGATTCCAGGCAATGCATTAAAACAAATGAGCCTTAAACTTGGCAAATTTCATTCACACTGGCTTGCTGTATAATGTGATACTGTCTTGTTTACAGCCTAAACTGTCATAATGCACAAGTGTTTTTAACTTTACCAGACACTGTCTGAGCCAAGTTTGTCACAAATTAGAAATTACTATAAATTATTATACATACCATATTTTTCAGACCATAAGACACACTAGACTATACAGAAAAAAAACGTTTCTACTAATTAAACCTTCCCTAGATTGGGACAGCTCATTTGTTGACCTTTGAAACAAATGGCAGTGGATCATGTGGTCACCTAACTAAATGTGTCCAAGTAAGGTCTCATGCACTTAAAGGGGTTGTGTGATTTCAGCAAGTGGCATTTATGATATATAGAACATTAATATAAACTGTTTTCTAATATATTTTTATTATCCATATTGCTATTTGCTGGCTGGATTCATGTTTCCATCACATTATACACTTCTCGTTTCCATGGTTACGACTGCCCTGCAATCCATCAGCAGTGGCCGTGCTTGCACACTATAGGAAAAAGTGCCGGCCTCTCTGGTGGTAGGGACCATGGGATCTCATATAGGTTGGTGCTTTTTTCTATAGTGTGCAAGCAGAGCCACCACTGATGGATTGCAGGGTGGTCATAACCATAGAAACAAACAGTGTATAATGTGATAGAAAAATGAATCCAGCCAGCAAAGGAAGCAACGTGGATAATAACAGTACATTACTAAGTGCCTTAAAAAATTAAGCACAACAAGCAAAACATATAAGTATTAATCTCATAAAAATCTCATAAAAAAATCCAAGTTTTTTAAAATTTGTTGTTAAAAAAAAAAACCTTGAGATAAAATGTATAAGTGTGCTATTAATCAAATTAACCAATATTTTCTTTTACAAATTCTCACTAAGGCTAGTTTCACACTTGCGGTACAGCAATCCGTCAGGCTGCTACTGGTGGAGCAACAGCCTTCTGGAGTTCTCCAGATCCGGCATAGCCAGATAGTGCCATAAGCCCACCGGGCCCCAGTGGGAATCCATCCACTCCTCAGCATAAGTGCTGGGATTCAGAAAAAAATTGCTGCATGCAACAGTCAGATCTGAGTCTGATTGGGGCTGGGGGGTTTTAACTGGGGCTGGGAGCGGGGGGCAGATGGGGGTCTGATCTGAGGCTGATGGAGGATGGGGGATCCCCTCCTCACATACAGCCCCTCCCCCTATGCAACCCTCACTCCTGTAGCTAGTCAAGAAAGCTCTCTGTAAGTTTCCTACATGTACATACTGTATATCATGTCACTGTATATAATGCCATTGTATAATATTATTGAGAGGTCCCTGACAATAGAATCTTTCAGTCCTTCTCCTGCACGGTCCACTTCTGAGTTCAGGTCCCGTTGCAGCTGCCTCCCCTGCTTCCACTATAGCTACTCCCTTGCATAGAGCGAGCACGATCAAGGTGGTCCCACAGATACTCCAATCTGGCCCCGGGAAGGCAATCAGCATGTATGGGAGTATGTGATCTGCAAGGATGCATTCATCAGTCGGTTGAGTGTGCCTTTCCATATGGATAAGTGGGCTGGAGAATGCCACAAAAACATTCCCCAGACCATAATGCAGCCAACACCACATTGTGTTCTTCCAGTAATGGCTGCAGGGTGTTTGTTCTCTGATGTTTCTTGCCTGACACTCCAACGTCCATCCGTTTGATTATTCAGAAAACGTGACTCATCAGAGAAGGCAACCCTCTACTAATAAGTGGATGTCCAGTTCCGTTACTGCTGTGAAAATTGAAGCCTTTTCTGCTTATGCATCTTTATTAGCAGAGGTATGGTGACCATCCTTCTGCTTCAAAGACGTATACACAGTAAGGTTCGCTGAGCTGTTGTTTTGTACACACATCTGGTGCCCCCTGGTTCATTTTGATAGTGAGCTGCTCCACCATAGCCTGTTGGTCTGCCCTCACTCACTTTAGTATCCGACGTTCACCGCTCAAGTCAATGACACTTGGTGCTCTGCAGTTTCCAGTCGCTTATTTACAATGTTGTCATTTGTCCATTCACGATACACTTTCACCACAACACCTCAAGAACAGTTGATAAAATTACCTCTTTTAATCATGACAGCAATGAGGGATATACAGTGCCTTGTGAAAGTATTCGGCCCCCTGGAACTTTTCAACCTTTTGCCACATTTCAGGCTTCAAACAAAAAGATATAACATTTTACATTTTTGGTGAAGAATCAACAACAAGTGGGTCACAATTGTGAACTGGAACAAAATTTATTGGATCATTTAAATTTTTGTAATAATAAAACTGAAAAGTTGGGCGTGCAAAATTATTTGGCCCATTTACTTTCAGTTCAGAAAACTCACTCCAGTTCACTGAGGATCAAGAAGTTCATTGAGGATCTCTGAATGATCCAATGTTGTCCTAAATGACTGATGAAGATAAATAGAATCCACCTGTGTGTAATCAATTCTCCATATCAATGCACCTGCTCTGTGATAGTCTCAGGGTTCTGTTTAAATCACAGAGAGCATCATGAAGACCAAGGAACACACCAGGCAGGTCCGTGATACTGTTGTGGAGAAGTTTAAAGCCGGATTTGGATACCAAAAGATTTCCCAAGCTTTAAACATCCCAAGGAGCACTGTGCAAGCGATCATATTGAAATGGAAGGAGTATCAGACCACTGCAAATCTACCAAGACCCGGCCGTCCCTCTAAACTTTCATCTCAAACAAGGAGAAGACTGATCAGAGATGCAGCCAAGAGGCCTATGATCACTCTGGATGAACTGCAGAGATCTACAGCTGAGGTGGGAGAGTCTGTCCATAGGACAACAATCAGTCGAACACTTCACAAATCTGGCCTTTATGGAAGAGTGGTAAGAAGAAAGCCATTTCTCAAAGATATCCATAAAAAGTATTGTTTACAGTTTGCCACAAGCCACCTGGGAGACACAACAAACATGTGGAAGAAGGTGTTCTGGTCAGATGAAATCAAAATCAACTTTTTGGAAACAATGCAAAACGATATGTTTGGCATAAAAGCAACACAGCTCATCACCCTGAACACACCATCCCCACTGTCAAACATGGTGGTGGTAGCATCATGGTTTGGGCCTGCTTTTCATCAGCAGGGACAGGGAAGATGGTTAATATTGATGGAAAGATGGATGGAGCCAAATACAGGACCATTCTGGATGAAAACCTGTTGGAGTCTGCAAAAGACCTGAGACTAGGACGGAGATTTATCTTCCAACAAGACAATGATCCCAAACCTAAAGCAAAATCTACAATGGAATGGTTCAAAAATAAATGTATCCAGGTCTTAGAATGACCAAGTCAAAGTCCAGCCGTGAATCCAATTGAGAATATGTGGAAAGAGCTGAAAACTGCTGTTCACAAACGCTCTCCATCCAACCTCAAAGAGGTTGAGCTGTTTTGCAAGGAAGAATGGGCAAAAATTTCAGTCTCTAGATGTGCAAAACTGATAGAGACATACCCCAAGTGACTTGCAGCTGTAATCACAGCAAAAGGTGGCGCAACAAAGTATTAATGCAAGGGGGCTGAATAATTTTGCACGCCCCACTTTTCAGTTTTATTATTACAAAAAAAGTTTAAATGATCCAATAAATTCCGTTCCACTTCACAATTGTGACCCACTTGTTGATTCTTCACCAAAAATTTAAAATGTTAAATCTTTTTGTTTGAAGCCTGAAATGTGGCAAAAAGTTGAAAAGTTCCAGGGGGCCGAATACTTTTGCAAGGCACTGTATGTACAGACAGCCGTTAGCACACCTTATATACCCACAAGCCAGATCATAATAAAAGCTATGCACTGCTGACATTGAAAGTAGGACGTGGTCATTATAATATGAATTGACTGTGTAATAAGTCAGAGCAACTCGACTTGTATTTTCTCTTGAAAATGTTTCTTTATCTGACTAGCTTTCTCAGTTGAAAATGAGAACACCATTAGCATCATACAAGGCAAAACCCATCAGATTACGAATTCAAAGAAAGAAAATATGTACTTGCAAAACAAGTTCAGGGAAAGAAATAGACTCACATAACACAAGTTAGATACACAGGGAGAGATTTATCAAACTGGTGTAAAGTAGAACTGGCTTTGTTGTCCATAGCAACTAATCAGATTCCACCTTTCATTTTCCAAAGGAGCTGTGAAAAATGTAAGGTGGAATCTGATTGGTTACTATGGCCAAGTAAGCCAGTTCCACTTTACACCAATTTGATTAATATCCCCCGCAGTTTCTAGCTGTAGTACATTTAGTTTCTACCTGTACACACTGATAAATGTATGATTGCTGGGGGTCTGACCACTGGAATTCTCACCTATCGTTAGAAAAGAAATCCCAAGTCCCTCAGTCTTCCTCAACACCTCAACACACAACTGCAAAGAAGAATTTGAATAATGAGGTGGTTGAGCATGCAACCTATATCCAAATTCACAGTCCATGGGACAGACTAAAACAGTTAAATGTTACAAGGGGTGTCCGCTAAGTTATTTTCCTGAATATAGTTTTTTGAGACAATTGAACTTACTACTTTTCAAAGTAATCCCCTTGACTTCAACACACTTATTCTACTTCATCTCCAGTGATTGAGTGCCCTCAGAATAGAAGGAGATTTCTTGCTGCTGCAGGAACCTTGTTACTGCCTCTTTGACTGTATTATCATGAGGAAATCGTTACCCATGCAGAAACTTCAGGCTCCAATAGAAAAAGTAATCCCTAGGAGCCAGTTCTGGACTATAGGGGGATGGTTAAGCTCTATGAAGATGCATTCCCTGATAGTAGCTTCTGAATTGCAAGACTTGTGAGCTGGTGCATTGTTGTGAAGCAGCAGCACACCTGACAACTTCCTACGGTGTTTCTCTTTGATTGTCTAATGTAATGCCTTCATTGTTTATGCATAGGTGTCTCCAGTAATTGGAAAAAAACTGTTTGCCATGATATTTCCAGCTGACTGCTGCACATGAAATTTCTTTGTGCTTCCACTGCATGGACTTAGAATCATGGTGGTGGACCCATGTTTAATCACCCATAGTAATTTCAGAACAGAAGTATCCTGGACTTCTCAGTCGTCAACATTCAACATTCACCAGGAACTGACGTTTGACTTCATCAAAACATCATGAATGATACTGAAAACTGTGCCAACTGAAATGCCTAATTAATGAGCTATAACACTGACTTTGACCTGACAATCTTTCAAAATCATGGCCTTCAGTTTATGGCACATTTTCCCTGAAGATGCTTCGACAGGTCATCCTGAACAGGAGTCATTTTCAATTGATTCACTAACCCATTTAAACTACTTGGCCCAAAACCTTCCTTGGTAGTAGGAAGATGCATCATCAACATATACAGCAATCATCCGTTCATGGATTTCTTTAGGCTTCTTTTCTTTCTTTGAATGGAATTTCATCACGGAATGAAGCTCCACATCCCTCACTTTCTTTGTAGACCCACTATACTGCACTTGCCATCCTATCACTTCCAGTGCTTTAATCAGACTGAACTGCTACTGTGTGTGTTGCATGTCCAGACTTGTCTCAACCTGCACAGACAAGCTCAGCTCTATAACACTGACAAAACATGCTGGGGTACATAAATTATTGAACACCCCTTGTATTCCTTTAACCTTTATTGTGGATACAATGTTTGAAGGTTTTCAAAGAGATGCTATCCTGGAATATCACAATGAAAAAAAGTGTATAACTCTATATGAGGGATCTGTCCTGTCAAAGTAATCTAAATGTTCCACATTCAAAGATTCCACATTGTTTGATAAATTTGCTGCATCTATAAACCTACATTTTTTGTCTAGAGATGTTACTTGTTTTGTTTCTTTTTACACCAAAAGTGGCGAGTGAACTTGTTAATATAGCTAACTATATGTACTACTATATCTTCTTTCTCACCCGCTTTTCAAAACTGGATTAAGTGGTGTAAACATGAAAAAAGTTGCAACATTTTAACACAAGCAACGCCCAAAAGACTCAAAGGCCCTATTGTATAACTTTTTCATGCCACTATACTGGAGCATATGGCAAGATAAACCCCCCATGGAATACTGTGTGAAATTTTGTCCACTAGTGTAGAAGAAAGACAGAAGAAAGTAGTGTTAACAGGTTAAATGGTGGCAAATCAAAGTAATAAATGGAATGGTTGACTATAGTGTCTAGAAAGATTATTAAAATTAAAGTTATATTGTTTAGAAAAACAGAGGAGGGGTGAATTCAATGCAATTGGTGCTTGGCAAATAAAAGATAACAATAAGGGGTATAAATTGAAATGGTGAATTTGTTCAAATACATTCATTTCACATGCAAAAACAGAACCACCTTTACATTGGATGGGTGTGATACCCTCTTTTGGTAGTTTACAAAAAAGTATGTATACAATTCAGAGTCAAATTATAAACTTCTTAGAGTTGGATGCAAAAATAACAGTATCATGATTGTCCCTTGGCCAAATAATGTTACCATACAATTACCTAAATAGAAATGCTATATACTGCCTGTAGTGAATAGTAGCTGTGTCATTTCATAATTCAGGGAGCCGAGTGTACTGATTCAGATGAACCTCAAATAAATATGAATTGTAACAAACAGGCTCTCAATACTTCCTTGGTGATATTATATTGTATATCTTTTATCGTAGTATCTAATTACCCATTAGCTAAGAATTAGAGATGAGCGAGAACTAAAATGCTCGGGTGCTCTTTATTTTAAACAAACTTTTCCCGATGCTCGGGTGCTCGTTTCAAGTAACAAACCCCATTGAAGTCAATGGGAGACTCGAGCAATTTTTGCAGGGGAGGCTCTTGCAAGGCTCTGTCTAGGGAAGGCTGGGTGAAAACCTGGAAACATCAGAAAATGATGGAAACACCACGGAAATGGACAGGAAAAAGCAGGGGCAGCATGCATGGATGCCTCTGAGGCTGCCTAATCCCACCATTACCCCAAATTCTCCTGCAACAGCCTGGTGGTTACCCTTATGGCAATTGTGCTCACCCAGACCAAGAAAGGCGAGGCATATGCCCATCACATGTTAGGGAAGCACCCAACTATGTGCAACGAAGGTCCATCACTCATGCCCATGCTGGCACTGCTCTCCTAACCCCAGCCACACGATGCAGGCATAAGCCTGACACAGCATGGCGGTGACACCAACAAGTGACCAAGTTAGATGAGGTAGCTGGTGAAGCACCCAAAAATTTAGCCTGACACAGCATAGCGGTTACACCACCAATGACTTTGTCCGACTGAGAATGCAGTGAAATGGCTTTTGTTGAGCCACCAAAATTTTTTTTCTTTTCGGAGTACAAAAAGTCGACCCTCAGAAAAAAAAAAAAATTTAAATGTCGGTACTTGCGCCTCCTGAAAAATTGTTTTGGACTGTCTGTTTGACGCTCCTGAAACATTGTTTTACAGTGTCTGTAGTTGACACTGCGGAAAAATTGTTTGGAGAGAGGGCCTGTAGGTGGCCCTCCGGAAAAATTATTTAGAGAGAAGGCCTGTAGGTGGACCTCCGGAAAAATTGTTTGGAGAGAGGGCCTGTAGGGGGCCCTCCGGAAAAGTTGTTTAGAGAGAGGGCCTGTAGGTGGCCCTCCGGAAAAATTGTTTGGAGAGAGGGCCTGTAGGTGGCGCTCCAGAAAAATTGTTTAGAGAGAGGGCCTGTAGGGGCCCCTCCGGAAAAATTGTCATAAAAGAGTGCCAGTTGGCCCTCTAAAAAATTGCGTTTTGGGTCAGCGTTAGGCAAAGATGACATGGAGGAGGAGGAGTAGAAGGAGTACAGAAGAGGAATCGGATACATAAGTAATGTTAATCTTTAGCTGCTTTCCCCCGGAGGAGATTTGAATTCCGGTGAAATCCAGGCTTTGTTCATTTTAATAAGCATCAGCCTGTCAGCGCTGTCAGTTGATGACGCCACGGTGATGACGCCAACAGCTGCACTGAATACCCACTCTGACAGCACGCTAGCAGCAGGGCAGGCCAGCACCTCCAAGGCGTACAGTGCCAGTTCAGGCCACGTGTCCAGCTTTGAAACCCAGTAGTTGTATGGAGCACAGTGATCGCTACGGACGTTGGTATGGTCTGCTAGGTACTCCCTCACCATCTTTCTGTACAGCTCCCCCCTACTCTGCCTAGACTGGGGACAGGTTACAGTGTCTTGCAGGGGTGACATAAAACTGGCAAAGGCCTTGGAGAGCGTTTCCCTGCCAGTGCTGGACAAGCTGCCTGCTCGCCTCCTCTCATCCGCTACTTGGCCCATAGAACCATGCCCTCTGCCGCTAGCGGCGTCAGATCGGAAGGATTGTTTCAGCTTTTGCACCAGGGCCTGTTGATATTGATTCACTCTCATACTCCTTTCCTCTACAGGGATGAGAGTTGAAAGGATCTGCTTGTACCGTGGGTCCAGGAGAGTGAACACCCAGTAATCGGTGTTTGAAAAAATGCTTCTAACGCGAGGGTCACGGGATAGGCAGCCTAACATGAAGTCTGCCATGTGCGCCAGAGTCCCAACACGCAAGAATTCCCTCTCCTCACTGGCCTGACTCTCCATTTCCTCCTCCTCCTCCTCCTCTTCAGCCCATACACGCTCAAGAGTTAAGAAGGACTGTGCACTGGTACCCTCTTCTGTCTCGCCGACATTCTCCTCCTCTTCCTTCTCATCCTCATCCCCCTCCTCCGATACGCGCTGAGAAACAGACCGGAGGGTGCTCTGGCTATTAAGCGACATATCTTCCTCTACCTTCTCTTGTGACAAGCGCAAAGCATCCGACTTGATGCTGAGCAGTGAGTTTTTCAACAGGCAAAGCAGCGGGATGGTGAGGCTGATAATGGCGGCATCGCCGCTGACCATCTGTGTTGACTCCTCAAAGTTGGTCAACACCTGGCAGATATCAGACATCCACGTCCACTCCTCATTGTAGACTTGAGGAATCTGAGTGACCTGACTACCAGTTCTGGTGGAAGTTGACATCTGGTAGTCTACAATCGCTCTGCGCTGCTGGTAAACTCTGGATAACATAATTTAATGTTGAATTCCATCTTGTGGGCACGTCGCAAAACAGTCGGTGAGCGGGCAGTTTTAGGCGGCGCTGCGCTGCCCTGAAAGTGGCAGCATCTGTGGTCGACTTGCGGAAATGCGCACAGATGCGGCGCACCTCAGACAGATTGGGGTATGTCTTGAAAAACCGCTGAACTATGAGATTGAACACCCGGGCCAGGCATGGCACATGTGTGAGTCTGCCGAGTTGCAGAGCCGCCACCAGGTTACGCCCGTTGTCACACACAACCATGCCTGGCTTGAGGTTCAGCGGTGCCAGCCACAGATCGGTCTGCGCCGTGATGCCCTGTAACAGCTCTTGGGCGGTGTGCCTTTTGACACCTAAGCTCAGCAGTGCTGGCGCTTACCCACGGCACTGCTGCTGCGCCTAGAGCTACCGACTGAAGGCGCCGTGCCCACGGATGGTAATTCGGTGGAGGAGGTGGAGGAGGAGGAGGGGTCGGAGGAGGAGGCATAGTACATCTGAGAGACCATGATCGAGGTAGGCCCCGCAATCCTCGGTGTGGGCAGTAATTGAGCGGCCCCAGGGTCAGACTCGGTCCCAGCCTCCACCAAGTTAACCCAATGTGCTGTCAGTGATATATAGTGTCCCTGCCCGGCAGCACTTGTCCACGTGTCCGTGGTTAGGTGGACCTTCTCAGAAACAGTGTTGGTCAGGGCACGGATGATGTTCTGTGACACGTGCTGGTGTAGGGCTGGGACGGCACATCGGGAAAAATAGTGGCGACTGGGGACCGAATACCGAGGGGCAGCAACCGCCATGAGGTTGCGAAAGGCCTCGGTCTCTCCCAGCGTATAGGGCAGCATCTCCAGGCTCAGCAATTTGGAGATGTGGACGTTGAGGGCTTGGGCATGTGGTTGGGTGGAACTGTATTTCCTCTTATGCTCCAACGTCTGTTGTAAAGACAGCTGAACGTTGCGCTGTTACACATTGGTGGACGCTGTGGAGGATCGTGGAGGCGAAGGTGTGGTTTTCCGGCGGGAGTCGGTCGTGCCGGGGTCCTTGGCAGGGGGTTGACTAGCAGAGTCAGCGAGTGACACAAGGGAAGGAGCAGTGGTGGGACCCGCAGGAGGTGAACGGCCTTGGTTTCATTGAGTGGGGTGTTTAGCACTCATATGCCCGCGCATGCTGGTGGTGGTTAGGCTAGTAGTGGTGGCACCCCTGCTGATCCTGGTGTGGCACAGGTTGCACACCACAGTCCGTCGGTCATCCTCACTTTCTTTAAAGAACCTCCAGACTTGCGAACATCTAGGCCTTGCCACGGGAACTTCACTACGTGAAACAGTTGCTGCTGATGCACCAGCTCTGGCCCTGCTTCTCCCTCTGGCCATACCACTGCCTCTTCCAACCTGTTCTGGTGCAGCACTCGCCTCCGCCTCAGAAGCACTGTCTTCACTCGGATTATCAACCCAGCTTGGGTCAGTCACCTCTTCATCCTCCGATTCCTCAGTCTGCTCCCCCCTCGGACTTCCTGCCCTGACAACAACTTCACCACTGTCTGACAACCATGTCTCCTCATCGTCCGACACCTCTTTACACACTTCTTCCACTAAGTCAACAATGTCATCATTATCACCCACAGACTGCGACAGATGGAAAACTTGGGCATCGGGAAAGAGTTCAGCAGCAACCTGAGAAGTGGTTTGTGACTCTGGGAAGGGTCCAGAAAACAGTTCCTCAGAGTATGCCGGATCGTATTCCAAATTTTCCTGGGAGGGGGCAGACTGGGGTGAAGGAGGTTGAGGTGGGAGAGCCAGAGGAGTGCTCCCTTGGGTAATGTGGGTGGACTGCGTGGAAGACTGACTGGTGGACAAATTACTTGAAGCATTGTCCGCAATCCACGACATCAGCCGTTCGCACTGTTGTGGTTTCAACAGTCCTCTACCACGTGTCACTGTAAGTTGAGACATGAAGCTAGGGAGTGTAGCTCTGCGGCGTTCCCCTGCTCCCTCATCAGCAGGTACTATCTCACCCTGCCCAGGACCACGGCCTCTGCCCCCTGCAGTAATTGAATGCCCACGCCCACACCCTCGTCCTCGACCCTTAGCCCTGGGGTTCAACATTTTCTTTATATAAGTGTATTATATATACCAAAAAAAAATGGGCCTGCTGTACTGAAATCCACAAACTTGTTCAATCTGAACAAGTAAATATATAGGTGGATAAGTTAGAGCAAAATTACGTATGTTATTACGTACTGTGCCGTATGGAGCAATTACACTGAAACTATTAGATTAGGCAGACTTGGTCTGCTTAAGTGTAACCCAGACAAATGTCGCACAGAGATTTTTGTAATGTAGCTGTATCAGTGAGAGCAAAAGACCTTTTTTAATTAAGTGATGTACAGAATGTGTCACCTGGACAGAAAATACGGATTGTGCTTTGTATATAGGTGGATAAGTTAGAGCTAAATTATGTATGTTATTACGTACCGTGCAGTATGGAGCAATTACACTGAAACTATTCGATTAGGCAGACTTGGTCTTCTTAATTGCAACCCAGACAAAAGTCGCACAGAGATTTTTGTAATGTAGCTGTATCAGTGAGAGCAAAAGACCTTTTTTAATTAGGTGACTTACAGTATAGGTCACCTGGACAGAAAATACGGATTGTGGTTTGTGATGACTGGACAGCTGAACTGTGACACACAGAATGGTTCCACACAGCTGTATGAAATGGATTTGTATCACTGAGATAAAACAACAAAAAAACTATTTTTTTTAATATCTTTTTTATATATATATATATATATATATTTTTAACGTGACGTGCAGAAAATATCAGAGAGCAAACTCAGCCCCTGCTTACTGTGGTTATTTTGACTGCAACCCAGACAAATGTCGTACAGAGATTTTTCTAATGTAGCTGTATCAGTGAAAGCAAAAGACCGTATTTGATTACGTGACGTACAGTATGGTTCACCTGGACAGAAAATACGAATTGTGGTTTGTGGTGAGTGGACAGCTGAACTGTGACAAACAGAATGGTTCCACACAGCTATATGAAATGGATTTGTATCACAGATAAAACAATAAAAAAAAAAGTGTTATATATTGCGATAGCTGCACTACTAGTGCCAGCCAGCCCAGCCAGGAGACAAAAAAAATGTCTTGTAGCCCTTAGAAGGGCTGTTGGGTTCTTTTGAGATCACTCCTGCCTAACAGAGAACTAAATCCAGGCCCTAACACTCTCCCTGAAACGCAGCAGATCTATCCCTAACGACATCCAGACAGCATCTGAGCCGAGCACCGTGGACAGTCACTAGTATATTCCAGGGTCACCTCATCAGGCCAGCCAACCCCTGCTATCGACATGTAAGGGCCCCACGTGATGCTGGGTGTACCGCAGAGTCTCCTGGCTTGTGATTGGCTGAGTTTATAGGCGCCAAAAATTCAAAATGCGGGAGATGCCATTTCCTCGAACATGGCGAGATACTCGTCCGAGCAGCGAGCTCTTACGAGTACCGTAATGCTCGAACGAGCACCAAGCTCGGACGAGCATGCTCACTCATCTCTACTAAGATTGTATTAATATGTGGGTACGAAACTTAATACTATTTTAGCTATTAGGTAATGGAGCCTAGGATAGCAAATCTTTTTTATATCATGCAAGGTATCCTTGAGAGTTTGTTGCAATCCACGCTGCCTCAGTAGCAATACAACATACTGTAAAAACTGCCAAAATCAGTATCTTGTCACTCTGTGTCACTTCAACTATGTGTACAAATTGCATTCGAGTTGCTGTTAAAAAAAAAAAAAAAAAAAGAAGAAGCAACAAAACTGCATAGTACAAACAGCAATTGCTTTTAAAGTTATTGCTGTTGTTTAATGATGTGGTTATGCTCACATGGCCAATTACTGTTTCACAAAACCATAGCAATTGCAATAAAAATACATTAGGAATTTTTGCCATACAGTATTTTTTTTTTTGCTGTGACTTGTCCCCGAAGTGTAATAAACCCAACCTTAATCATCAATCTTATGATATTTTATTCTGAAGATGTGCTGAATGTAAGATGATTGTAACCTTTAATTAATGTTGCCTGCCTGAAGTGATACATTAATAAGGAAATCATTCTGCATAAATCATTCTCTTTAGACGTCGCAGTAAACAATTAGCTGCCCCTCATACACTATATAAGTAAATAACATAGTAACAAAAGGGGACATTTATCAAGACCGGTGTTTACTTAGCTGGTTTTGATTCCCCATGGTATGCTGGAGGATGTGCCAAATTTTTTTCTTATAAATTTGGAGCATCCTCCTGCTGCTGGTGCAACAGTCTAAAATCTATGGAAGCCTCCTAGCGGCCAAAGATTTCTGTCTATATTCACACTAGAAAACTAAAATGAATAAATATAAATGTGCTGAGCTTGGTACACCACCACCCTTCCTCGCCCCTGCCCTGCTCCCTTTTCTAGACACTTCTGAAACATGGCATGAAGGGGGAAAATTTACTGCAAAACAAGTGTGCAACAAAATTTGCGACTTACTGTTGCCAGAAAAGTGGTGCATATAGCATGGTAAATCTCCTCCATAGTTTGTAAGGCTATTTGAATTCAACTACACACTCCAAATTGACCTGAGACATCATGCTTTTATACAAACTTATTTGGTGACCTAGGTTATCATTATCACACAGGAATTATCTTTTTTATTCAGGAAAGTAATTAGTAATATACAGTACTGCTATACTGACCGCTATTTTTGGATTTGCTTAATGCAGTGAATTCTACATCTCAAAGTGTTTCTTTTGGCTGACACCATTGGAATTGGTGTAGCTTAGAAGCTAAAATACTTATTGAACCAGCAGTGAGAAATCAAAATATTTTTTGGGGGGAACTTAATGGAATGAATAAAAGCAGCAGCTAGTGTGTTTGAAATAGTAACATAGTAACCTAGTAACATAGTTTATAAGGCCGAAAAAAAGACATCTGTCCATCCAGTTCGGCCTGTTTTCCAAGTTGATCCAGAGGAAGGCAAAAAACCCTGTGAGGTAGAAGCCAATTTTCCCCACTTTAGGGGAAAAAATTCCTTCCCGACTCCAATCAGGCAATCAGAATTACTCCCTGGATCAACGACCCATCTCTAGTAACTAATTAGGCAAGTTAAGAACAGAAAGTATGCAGTTGGTTGTACTGAAAATATACAGTATCTTTTCAAAGCTGAACCAACCTTTGCATGACCAAGGCTCTTTTATACTGTACAAAGAACAAAAGTTCACCTCTTAGTATAAGATATTCAAAAAGTCCTTTTTTTGTTTTGTTTTACAAAAAAGGGATATACTCATGATACCAAATTAAAGTCAATACCTTACTTTTAACCCCTTAGTGACTTGCCTGTTTTAGACCTTATGAATGGGATCGTATCGATTCCGCAATATTGCGGAATAGATGCGGCCCCATTCACTTCTATGGGAGTGGGCAGCCGCGGCACGAGGCTGGCTCCGCATAAAAAGATAAAACTTGTCCTATACTTGTCCGCATGAACGGACACGTATAGGTATTTTGAATGGGGCGCCCGGCCATGTGTTACGGCCGTCTGAATGGGGCCTTACTGACCAAGCATTTTTCTTCCTTTTTTCATTGTCGCCTTCCAAAAGCTATAATTTATTTTATTTTTCCTTCTATGTAGCTTTATAGTGGCTAGTATTTTACGGGACAAGTTGTTTTTAATGGTGTCATTTTGGGGTACACATAACTTTCTGATTAACTGCTACTTTCTCACTGCTTACAAGTGGCGAGTGCTATTGGCCATGGCATGTAAGAGATTTAAAAGCTGAGATTGGCTCTCTTGCCGGTCCCGGCTGTTAGAGCAGGAGTGCGTCCCTCATGTGACAGCCAAGCCCCCACCCTCCGCTGTACAGAGGACCCGTGCAGTGCTTTGACCAGGCCGCCATGAAAAGGGTCTTAGTGACCGTTGTTAAAATGCGTATTGGTGGTCACTAAGGGGTTAAAGTTTTGTCCTGTATCCCAGCTTATGAATTTTACTCAAATTGATCAATTTCATCTATGTAAAACAATGCTCATTATATGTGATTTATCTGATGTCTGACATAAATATAAAATGAAAATTATTGAGAAAGCACAGTGCCAAGCAACTGGCAATAGTGCCAAGTGACTGGCACAAGGCAAATGTATTGCCATTTTCAACAAGGTCTCCAGGGTTTCTCCACATAATTGGAGACCAGTAAGCTTAACTTCCATTATTGGAAAATGTCTGAGGAGCTCTTAAGTGGCTATATGCAGGAGTGACATTAAATAATAGTAGAAGTGATAGCCTGCATGGTTTTCTAAGGAAACAAGTTTTTAAAACGCCTTGAATTATCTTTATGAAGAGGTGAGAAAAAGACTGGACACAGAAGTAGCTGGGATATAGTGTTTTGGACTTTAGAAAGGCACTTGACACTGTCTTGTACAGATAGATTTCTCACAAAAGGTCATCAGGAAAGGTGATAAATATCGAATCCTGAGGGGCATAAATGCTAAGTGAACTCCTCCCCATAATCCCATAAACAAAAGTTCCAGAGTTGTGAATAGAGAAGCATGGCCAATATCAATCCAGTGCTCCGTTCTATAGGACTAATGGAGCACTGTCTTCATCCGAGAGCAGATATAATTAGGTAATGGCACATTATTGTATAGGCTATTGATACAAATGCAAAATAAAATCAATCCATTATAATATTGCATAGACAGGAGATCTGTCATTCATTTTAGTTTACTTAGATATTAACCCTTTAATGACAAGAATAAAATTGTTTTTTACTCCCAGCCCTCCCAAAGCCATAACCTTTTTATTTTTTCATTCACATAGCTGTATGAGGGCTTGTATTTGCAGGACAAGATGCACTTTCTAATGGCACCATATACAGTTGCAAAAATGTGGTGGGAAGCAGGAAAAACAATTCCAAATGGGCTGGAATTATTTAAAACAAAAAACATTCCGTCACTGTTGTTTTGTTAGACAGCAGCAACGGCTTGAAAGACAGAAAGGAGAAGGGAGATGACACATGCGCAGTGCGTACGCCGTCTCTTCATACAGCTGATCGGTGGGGGTACTGGGTGTCAGACCCCCACCGATCAGATTATGATGACCTATCCTGAGGATAGGTCATCAATAGTAAAAGCCCAGACAACCCCTTTAATTCTAAAATGAAACAAAAGTCTTTGGCCCCTTTCACACGAGCGTGAGACTCGGACGTCTCCCGCATCGTGTGCCGTGTACTGAACTCCCGGCACTGAACGGAGGTTACATAGCATTATACTGATTTATGATGCTATGTAACCCTTACAGTTCTGGAATGTGTTGGATAACACTGTCAGCATTATCCAACACATTCCAGAACTGTAAGGGTTGCATAGCATCATAAATCAGTATAATGCTATGTAACCCCCGTTCAGTGCTGGGAGTTCAGTACACGGCACATGATGCGGGAGACGTCCGAGTCTCACGCTCGTGTGAAAGGGGCCTTTCTTGCCTCTGCTATTCACATTTTTTTATGTATGCCATTAATCTGTGCATAACTGTGGTAGAAAATGATCTTTCACACTATATTTCTCCTAGGAATATGTGGAAATTTGTACATACGGTAGGCACAGTCATCCAGTCATTAAAGTCAATCTCCTGCCAAAAACTGAAAACTTTGTTATCTGACGGAATTGGACCTCCCAACCCAAGCTTCATAAAATACTATAAATGCACATTTCATATCATCTGTTAAAAATTATCTGCTTCTTTGTACAGTTATTTAGCGTTTATTCACTAATAGCATGCCCCGAAGAATAAAAAGGTCTGTTGAATATCTGTGGCGGCTAAAATTATTAATCATATTTTACACATTGACAATAGCGCTATATAAACTGCAAATGGAAAATGTCTTTTAATCAGTAATTCCTTCTGAAGTTCAAAGTATCTACAGTAGCTACAGTCAATATCTCCACAGTACGTCTAGCCTTATAAATGAGTTTTACAGTAGAAAGATCTATGAAGCCCTGTATCTGCTGCTTTTATTGAGTTTACTTAAGTGCCTATAACATTGGCAGTCTTGAGCAGCAATAAATTCTTTAAAGGAATATTCATAGTAAATATTATGAAATTTTTTTCTGAACATTTGTGATTGGAAAGAATAATCAGATGAGACCGGACCGCACTAAGGCCTCCTGCGCATGACTGTGTATTCGGTCCGTATCCTGTCCACATTCTTTGCAGTTAGAATGCAAACCCACCAATTTTCATGGGGTTGCAAAAGGTGCGGAAAGCACATAGATGTTACTGTATCTGTGTGCTGTCTGCATTTAATTATAGAATGTGTCCTATTCTTGTCCATTTTGTGGGCAAGAATAGGCATTTCTATAAAAAGGGCCCACGAAAAGTGCATAATACACATGGACTGCATTCGTATTATGCAAATCTGCAATTTGTGGACTGCAGAACAGATGTGGTCGTATGCAAGAGGCCTAATAATAATAACAGTCTCAAAGTTGCAGAGAACAACAATATTTTCCTAAATGCATTTCTTGTGCAAACCTACTCTAGCGGCCCCTTTACACAGGCCAACACAACACGCAGTTATTGGGAATTAACTGTTCACTCCAAGTAATTGCCTGCTCCTTACAGGAGGTAAAAGCTGCCTTTACATGCAGAATCACATCCGCTGTATGGGGACAAGTGACACTAGAGTGATCACTTGACCTCATACACATTCATTGTTTAGACAGCACAATCTGCTGTCCAGAAATGATGATTTAGGAGACTGCATCAGTGAAATTATGGGGAAGGGGTGGTCCTAGGAGTGTTCCTACCCCAAAATTGCCCCAAACCTTTGTAAAAAGGCCTTAAGGCCCCACACACACAACCTTGTGTTGGGATTCATAATATGCCTATAGTCTTCCATGTTTTTAAAAATTCTAATGATATTAGGCTTACATAAACTTGCTCCTAAAATTAAAAGAAGAATTAAAAATATCAGCAGTTATGGAAGTATGGATAACAACTCCATTGATCTACTGTATGAGGACACTAGATTGCTTACTGGGTAAATGCCTCCTTATTCCCAACAGCTCTTTGGTCTTTAATAGCAGCTTTAATTCTGGAGGTTGGATTACTTTTCTCTCAGAACAGTTTTTCAACCACCACAGACATGAAATGTTGTGAAACCATATTGACCTATCATTAAACTGTCAGAGCAATAACTGCACAGGGAACAGATGTCATTTTTTTCTTTTGGGAATAAAAAAGCAAATCTACAGAAGAGCAAATAAAGACTCAGTTTAACCACTTGTAATCTTAAATGAATTGTTCGTTGGCATATTGAAATGTGACCACGACATGTTGGTGGCTAAATTAATGCAATTTTAAGTGGTTCAAAACATTTATTATCAAATAAGTACAGTAATTATATCATTACGTCTAGGGATGAGCGAATCGATCTGTCGATTCGTTGATTCGTATCGAATCTTGGGAATTTTTAGCTGCGAAGAGAATCCAAATATTAGGTGATTCGCTTTGGCTTTGTACGCATTCGCTACGTAGTTTGTCCTATCAATTATACACTATTGCTATGTATAAGTTACTCTATACGCTGTTGCATACGAATTCAATTCATTCGCTATGCAGACTCCTCCCTGGTAGCTCCGCCAACTTCTCCAGTGTGCGAGGAAGACAAGGCAACTCAGGAAATTAAGATGGCGACACAGCGCGGTCCTGACTGGGCAGGCATGGTGTGGGGCACCGACTCCTATGAGGAGAAGGAACCAGAGGAGATCTATGTCTCTCAACATGTTCGGCAGCCTAAGAAGTCGGGCACAGCGGAGGCGGCAGGAGTTGTGAATTGTCTTCCTCTTTCCTCTTGGTATTTCCTTCCGAAGGTGCATAAGTCGCCGAGTCGACCCCCGGGACGCCCGATTGTGGCGGGGATCGGATCAGTGACTGAACCCCTATCCAAGTGCATAGATTGGCTACTTAGACCGATATTGGATGGTGTGCCTGCTCTCCTCAGGGATATAAATGACTTCCTCCGTGCACTGAAGTATAATCAGTGGCATGAGGAGTTGAGTCTATTGTCTCTTGATGTTGAGAGCTTATACACCCGGATCCCGCATGAGGCGGGTATAGGAGCAGTCAGGGATGTGTTAGTCACCCCCAATAAGAATGTGGAATACATTGAGTTTATTTGTAAGGCTTTGTACTTTATCTTGGGTAACAATGCATTCAAGTTTGGCAATCAGTGGTATAGGCAAAGGCATGGCACGGCAATGGGTACACCCGTGTCATGTACCTTTGCCAATATCTATTTGGCCAGATTTGAAGATATATATATTCAATTGATAACCCATATTTGAAATACATCAAAACTTATTTACGTTATATTGATGATATATTCATTGTTTGGTCTGGAACAGAAAAGCTGGCAGAAGATTTCGCAGAGTTTTTAAATTTTACCAATGACATGAACATGAAGTTTACACATAAATTTAGTGAACAAACAATGGAGTTCCTGGATGTGGCTGTCTTGGTGAGGGGTCACGGTGGGATATAGGAAGCCCACCACGACCAACTCCTTGCTGCACCATGGCAGCTTTCATCCAGAGAGCGTGAAGGGAGTGGTCCCCTATGGCCAATTTATTAGATTAAGGAGAATAAATGACACTGATGAAGGCTTTGAGAAACAGGTCCTAGAATTGAAACAAAGACTACTAGAAAGGGCATACCCAGAAAAAACCATAGATAGAGCAATGAAAAAAGTGGCTGCTTTTTCTCAGGGAGATCTACTTTTTAAAAAACGTGGGGGAGCAGTTAATATAGATGAGGATAATTCGCTGAGGTTTCGTTACTTTGTGTTTGGAGCTGCAGGGGTATAAGAACACGTGACTAGTGTAGATCACGTGACACAGTGGCCAAAGGAGGCGCGTGAGCGAAACGGCCGTCGCTGCTGAACTGTTGCCTGTGTGTTGAAAGCATGTGCTCTATCCCTTGCTGGCCATACGAATGTTTTATTCTTAATAAAGGTATGGAAGATTTATAAGAAGACTGGTGAGTGCCGTCCTTATTTTTGCTTTCTCGCTTGTTTGCATCAATTTGAGAAATCCCCATAGTTAGGGTAATGTCGGGAGTACTAAACTCCACTCTCCCATTATTCAATGAAGTGGAATCAAGTGTGATAATTTGAATTACTTCCCTTAACGGAATTATCAGTACACCCACAGATTGCACAAAATCAAAATCGGTAAAATTAGCGACAGAACCTGAATCAACAAATGCTTTACCAGACCTCTTGAATTGATCATAAGCAATGGAGATAGGTAACAAAATTTTCTTTCTTACCGCCGATGGGATTACCTTACTTCCGGAAAATAACTTTTTTGAGGGCAGAAGTTTCGGGCACTGCTGAAGCCAGTGGTTCACCTCACCGCAGTAGAAACAGGCTCCTCTCAGGAGTCTCTGATCCCTCATTGTAACTCCCAACTGCATGGGCTCCTCCAGGACTCTGATAGGAGGCGGACTCTGAAGAGGAACTTCGGGCAGGACGAAAACTTGAGGGGCAGTTGAACGTTCCTTCTGTCTCTCTCTCTAACCCGTCGATCAAGCTTAATAACTAAAGTCATAGTCGCCTCTAAGGTGTCAGGAGTAGGATAACTAACCAGTAAATCCTTCAGATGGTCAGACAGCCCCACCCTAAACTGGCTTCTCAAAGCTGGGTCATTCCACCCAGAGGATACGCACCACTTTCTGAACTCTGCACAGTAATCCTCAACTGGACGGTTACCCTGCCAAATGTCTCTGAGCTGAGTTTCAGCTACAGCGGCCAAATCAGGTTCTTCATATAAAAGACCTAAGGCCTGGAAAAAAGCCTCCACAGACAACAGACACGGGGAGCCAGTTGGCAAAGAGAAAGCCCACTCCTGCGGATCCCCATGCAGCAAGGAAATAATAATCCCTACCCCTTGCTGCTCAGAACCCGAGGAGTGTAACGCTCTCCTTAAAGGAACAGAAGTTTTTTCGGTCCCCCAAAAACCGATCAGGCAACTTAACATGGGGTTCAATATTGGGATTGGGCATGGAGGGAACTATACAGTGAATGGAGTCAGAAGTAAAAGGTTCCGTCTGCTATTTAATGGTAATGCACTTCAGATCCATTCAAATGGGAGAAAAATAATGTTTTAATATATGCAAATGAGCTTCTAGGAGCAACAGGGGGGTTGCCCTTACACCTCAGAGCTTTCTCTGCAACTGCTGCACCCTCTGCATTTTGATAGATTTTAGGAGAAGTCAGGGGCCAGACATAATAATGTTTTCACTGCCTGGTCCTGGCAATTAAAGTGCCGAGGCACGGCAGTTGCAGAGGGAGCTGAGCCCCCTTTGTTCCTAGAGGCTTATTTGCATATATTAAAACATCTTTTTTCTAAGCAATGCCAGAAGATATGAACATGGGACCAAAACAAATGCCTTCGGCTGAGAAGTGCACAGTGAAACAGGTCAGATAGTTTCATAGGTACAAATCTGATAACAGATGCCTGGAAAACTTCTTTAATGTTTGAACTAAAACATATTTTTTCCCTTTTTTTGGGGACATACATGTCCTAAAAGCAAGGAAGCATACATTTCAGTAAACAGCCAAATCCTTTTTTATGTATTTATTTATTTTTTAGTTCCAGACATTTACTGTCAACTGCATAGAAAATGTGGTGTTGATTGAACCTCAGCAATCATTTTGTCTTATAGTATAAAATGCCTTTTTTTAGCAATTATTTTTGTGCAAGAAGTCCTAATTATTAGTAACAGCTGCTGGTGGGATTGTGTAATAGTTATGAGCCAGCCATGAATTGGAGCTTGTCGGTGATCTGAAAAGGCAGTAGGTCTTTAATTGCCTTATTGGCTGGCTTCCTGCATGCATTTATTTTTCTCGATTCCATCTGAGAACAAACAGCACTTATCAGGGAAGGGACCTGCAATGACATGAGAAGTGGACCAGTGTTTTTTTCTTTATATTCACATACTGTAAATTACAGCATTTATTTGAGGAATTAAGTTAGTATGGTCCATTATTTCATATATGTATGTATAGTGCTGTGAAAATCATGATTGTCATTTAACCTGTTAGTGACCACTCGTACTCCTTTTTACAGCGGCCTAATCTAAGCACTGCATGGGTCTCCTGTGCAGTGAAGGGCAAGAGCTCAATTGGACCTACAGAAAAAAAGCCTGGACCTACAGAAATGCTGATCTAGTCAGTTTGACCCTTTCGATGATGCAGTGAATAGCAACCGCAGCATCTAAGTGCTTTAGCAAGAGTGAACTCCCTCTGTCTCCCTTCAGCACCCTGTGATGTCATTCTTTGCATGGCAGTCTGGGGCCTAATGAAAACCACAGTCCTGCCTGTAGTGTATACCCCTTGTGGAACAAGTAAATAGTTGAAAAAAAGTTGTATTACATAAAAAAAATACTCAAGTAAAAAACACCTTTTTACCATAGACAAAAAATGCAAAAATAAAATCTCCACACATGTGGTATTGCTATGTCTGTACCGATCCCCACTATACAAATATATAATTTATCCCATATGGTGAATGCTATAAGAGAATAAAATGTCAGAACTGCTGTCCTTTACTGATTTACCACAACAAAATTGAATAAAACGTGATCAATAATTTTTATATACACCAAATTGATTCCGATAAAACTACAAGCCATCCTGCAAAAATGAAGCCCTCACACAGCTCTGTAAAATGAAAAATAAAAAGTTATATGTCTTTGGATGTGGAGATTCAAAAACATTTTTATAAGTATTTGGTATTACTGTAATCATAATGGCCCAGGGAACAACGTTATTTATGTCAAAAAGTAAATTAACACTGCAAAATTTATGTAAAAATTTATTTCTGACTGACATTCCTACACTCCAGTCTTGATCTCACTGTACTGACGTGAAATGCACCTTGGTTTTTAAAAGGCAAATGTACAATGGTGCATAAACTGCAACTTTTTTACACCAAAATTGTGGCAGAAGTGCTTAGTAAATTTCCTACAATTTGTCCCATAAAAAACAAGCAGTCATATGGCTACATCAATGGAAAAATTAAAAAGTTACAGCTTTTGAAATGCAACAAAGAAAAAAATAAGGCCTAAAACAGGCTGGTCACTTATAGGTTAACCAGCTTGAGGACAAGCTCAGAGAAGAACCACATCATCAGATAGAAACCCTGTTTCTTGATAACTAAATGAATGAAAGGATCGTTCCACAGGGGTTACGTTTGACGTTCTCATCTGCCTTTAAATGGGCACTAACTTTTCAAACAGCTTTTCCTCAAAATGGAAAACTTTTCTCCGAACTGTAGACTTTATTGAAACACACATGCAATTAAAAAAGACTGAGTTTTCATGACGCGTTTCGGGCAGCATTAGCCCTTTATCATAAGAATAAAGTCTCACACAAAGCAACAGGTAAAATACACGTTTGGAAAATCAGGTAACTAATAGTGAATCAACACATACATGATCAGTTGAGTATCATTATGTCTCCACAGGTTCATGACTAATTCAAGGAGAGGGGGAGGAAGGAAAGATGCCTATAATGAAAAAAACAGTACTTCATATACATGATATCCTCGAAAATGGTGTCTGTCACTGCTCACCCTGTAATAAAGTGCATAATATATCATGATAAAATATCCCACTGCTATAAATCGAATTAATAATAATAAATTACGTCCTGTCTTTTATTTAGACCATTTGGGGCTCTAGTTCCTAACATGAAAATCCAGTATGTTTCCCTGGTCAAAAGCTTTCTCCTATGGTCTCCACCTCTAAATGGTCTAGACACCCTTTCAATACCAATAAAAGTAAAGAAGGATAAATTTCCCTTGTGGATTTCACTAAAGTGTTTAGACACTGCAGAAATATTCAACACCTTCTCATTATTGACATCAGAAAGATGCTTGCGTATCCTTGTCTTCAGGGTGTTTGTGGTGCAACCCAAGTACTGCAGTTTACACAAACTGCAGTTCACAAGGTACACCACAAATTTAGTATTACAATTGATATACGAAGATATTTTATAGCAATTCACTGCTACATGCTAAATCCTGTCATCCAATACATGTCATTAAAAATATCCCTAAGGCCTCATGCACATGAACGTGTGCCGGCCGTGCCCGTGCTGCGGGCCGCAAACTGCGGTCCGCAATGCACGGGCACTGACCGTGAGGCCACCGCATGCGGATCGTGGACCCATTTACTTGAATGGGGTCCGCGATCTGCATCCGAGGGTCCGCACCGCAAAAAAGTAGTGCTTGCGCTACTTTTTTGCGGTGCGGAGGCACGGCCAGAAACACCACGGAAGCACAACGTAGTGCTTCCGTGGTGTTCCGATCCGTGCCTCCGCTCCGCATCTCCCGGATCGCGGACCCATTGAAGTGAATGGGTCCGCGATCCGTGATGCGGGCTGCACACGGCCGGTGCCCGTTTATTGCGGACTCGCCATATGCGGCGTAGTTTCTAACATGAAAATCCAGTATGTTTTCCTGGCCAAAAGCTTTCTCCTATGTTCTCCACCTCTAAATGGTCTAGACACCCTTTCAATACCAGTAAAAGTAAAGGAGGATAAATCTCCCTGGTGGATTTCAGTAAATTGTTTAGACACTGCAGAAATATTCAACGCTTTCCCATTATTAACATCATAAAGATGCTTGTGCATCCTTGTCTTCAGGGTGTTTGTGGTGCAACCTACCTACTGTCTTTTACACAAACTGCAGTTCACAAGGTACACCATAAGTTTCTAACTTCATGTTAGAAACACACGTTCGTGTGCATGAGGCCTAAGGGAGAATTTATTAGGTGTAGGAGAAACTGCTCAGATGATGTGACTTTCAATAGGGAATGTGAACAGGTCTCTAGCCACTTCAGATCTAGGGAGTATCCCAATTGGACTTGAAACATGCCTCTGATAAAGAGAGAAATGAGTTATTAACCCCTAACCCAGCTAGGTCAGGATCAGATCAACACCAAAGAAATAATACAAGAAATAAAAAAACAAAACAACAAGAACATTACATTCTCCACAACATACAGCCTTGAATACAGACAGATTGCAGATATCACTAGATATATTCCAATATTACATCAGGATAAAATATTTACAAAAGTTTTGCAGGAAGGTGTTAATTGTGTTTCAAAGAGAGCACCTACTATTGTTTTACTTTCGCTAAGTTTATTTCTTTCTGACAAACCCTGCTATACATGGTTAGATACAAAAGTTTTTTTTAAATGCGGCCATAACATATGCCGTTGCTGCGATTTTGCGAAAATATCAAAAACCTTTTCCTCTTTCAATACCAATAGCACTTATAAAATATTTTCGTATATCAATTGTAATACTAAATTTGCGGTGTACCTTGTGAACTGCAGTTTGTGTAAAAGACAGTAGGTAGGTTGCACCACAAACACCCTGAAGACAAGGATGCACAAGCATCTTTATGATGTTAATAATGGGAAAGCGTTGAATATTTCTGCAGTGTCTAAACAATTTACTGAAATCCACCAGGGAGATTTATCCTCCTTTACTTTTACTGGTATTGAAAGGGTGTCTAGACCATTTAGAGGTGGAGAACATAGGAGAAAGCTTTTGGCCAGGAAAACATACTGGATTTTCATGTTAGAAACTAGAGCCCCAAATGGTCTAAATAAAAGACAGGATGTAATTTATTATTAAATTAATTTATATCAGTGGTACACAGCTCAGCAGGGAGCACAATATAATGCTACTCACCCTAATAGATCTCTATTAGGGTGAATGGGCCAAGTGATCGAAAGATCCCAGGTTCTAGACCTCTAACGCCTCTTTCACACGAGCGTGACGGATGAAGTCTGGATGCATTCAAGGTGCGTTCAGGAAAACTCGCACCATTTTGAAAGCAAGTTCAGTCAGTTTTGTCTGCAATTGCGTTCAGTTGTTCAGTTTTTTCCGTGCGGGTGCAATGCGTTTTGATGCGTTTTTCACACACGTGATAAAAAACTGAAGGTTTACAAAAAACATCTCTTAGCAACCATCAGTGAAAAATGCATTGAATCCGGACTTGCTTCAGGATGCAATGCGTTATTCACTGAAGCCCCATTCACTTCTATGGTGCCAGAGCTGCGTGAAAAATGCAGAATATAGAACATGCTGCATTTTTCACGCAACGCAGAACTGATGCGTGAAAAAAATGCTTATGTACACAGACTCATTGAAATCAATGGGTCAGGATTCAGTGCAGGGGCTATGCGTTCACGTCACGCATTGCTCCCGCGCGGAAAACTCACTCGTGTGAAAGGGGCCTAAGAGGGCTAAAAGTTATTGTTAAAAAGTAAAAAAAATATTAAAAGTTTAAATCACCCTCCTTTTCCAATTTTACATATAAAAATATATAAACTAAAAATAGAAAAATAAACATATTAGGTATTGCATAAAAAAAACTGAACTATTAAAATATTTTTAAAAAATTCACCTTTTCCTCCCTAAAAATTGAATAACATTGATCAAAAAGTTGTGTACATTCTGTTTACCAATAAATACTGCCCACATTCAGCTCTGTAGACAGAAATATAAAAAAGTTATGGCTGTCAGAAAATGGCGATGCAATACCAGTGACAGTAGTGGCCCCATGACAGAGTGGGTGGCAGCAGCAGCAGTGGAATACAGCACAAGATGGTGGCAGATCACAGTAGTAGCAGAACCCAACAACAGCAGTGTGAAAACAAGAGCCTATGGCATGTATACCGTAACCTTATAAAAATGTAATATGTACATATCTGCCTCCACTTCCACTGCATACTCCCACGGTCTATCGGGGTCATTTACTTTGTCTTTATCGTTGCCCTCCAGTTCCTCCTACTCCTCTCCTATCGCTTTGGCAGATAAACTACCTAGTTGTGTATGAACTTCCTGCGCATGTTTCTCCTCCTCCTTGTTCTCCTCCTTTTCATCCTCCTCAGGAGTCAGGTGGCCCTGAGATGTAGGCACCACATATTCTGTACCCTCGCCAATCAGATTTCTCAGCATCCCCTCCAGCATGTAAAGGAGTGGATTGACATCATTAATCCCATAGTTCTGCCGACTGACAAATCAAGTGGTCTCCTCAAAGGGCCTGAGCAACTGGCACGTGCGCATACGTGAGCTGCCACTGTCTAATGTGGAAGTTATGTGGGCTTTGGACTCTCCACTTTGGGTGGGCACAAGCCATCAGTTCTCTGAAATGTCAAGACAGAGTCAACTACTTGAAAAGGGAGGGACTGTAGTACCAGGTGCACCTTAAGCTTCTGCACCACTGGATGAGTGCACGCAAACTGTTGTCTTTGTGCAATCGCCTCGGTGATCAATAGCTGTCAAAACAGGTGATGCGGAGAAGGAGGAGCATCAGGAGCAATAGGAACAAAAGCTTCCTTTTGCTGACATTGACGTGCCCTGACTGCTTGAGAGGGGATGTGGCCCAGTGGGAGGCTGTAAGACTAAATGAGTGGCACAGTTTTCTCATGCCACTTTATGGTGATGCGCCATGTGTTGATGCAGGGAGGTGGTGCGAACATTAACACCCTGGTCACATCTCACCTTCTATCTACATATCCTGCATACCACCATGCTAACGACCCCCAGTGACTTGGTGATACATTTCCACACTGTCGAGTATGGTATTTTTCCACCAACACTGATTTGATGTCTGCCTGCCGCTGCTTTTATGAACCCATGTGTTCCTCAAAGTCTCTTGAGTAGCAGATGGTGTACCTCTAGTGCGTTTTGCTCCAGATCTCCCACTGCTTCCACGTTATTGTCTCATGGGTACACTTGCACCCTGCTAGCTCACAGGAATGTTACCACCATGCTGTCTAATGGGCACGCTACCACCCTGCTCTCACATGCATGCTGCCACCCTTGCCCCCGGATGATCACAATGCCCCCTCTTCACCTGGCTCCCACATATATATTACGTACCCTGTCTAACACTAATCATTCTCGCTTTAGTCACTATTCAACCTGTAAGTCTAATTATGTTATCTATGTAAATCTATATAAACCCCTTTTTATTTTATCATATGCTTATTTTTGTATATCGTAATTTATAATGTATATGTTGGGCAGGTGATTAGTTTTTTTTTTTTTGCATAATCTATGCTCCTCCTTTTTGAAAGAGTCTCTCCAGTTTAAATACATGTTGTGAAGTGCTTGATGAAGGGACCTGTAGGGCCTGAAAAAGAATTGTATGTGTAACAAATAAAGATATTCATAGCCTAGTTCCAGACCAGAGTGCTTATATATATATATATATATATATATATATATATATATATATATATACTAGCTGAAGGACCCGGCTTCGCCCGGGTATATTTAATTTATTTCTTTTACTGTTTGTGTGTGTGTGTCGTTAAAAGATATCGAGAGTGCCCTCTACAGTGCCTGCCCCTTTAACAGTGACCTCTACAGCGGCCCGCCCCTTTAACAGTGACTTCTACAGCGACCCGCCCCTTTAACAGAGACCTCTACAGCGGCCCGCCCCTTTAACAGTGACCTCTACAGCGGCCCGCCCCTTTAACAGTGATCTCTACAGCAGCCTGCCCCTTCAACAGTGATCTCTACAGCAGCCTGCCCCTTCAACAGTGACCTCTACAGCGGCCATCCCCTTTAACAGTGACCTCTACAGAAGCCCGCCCCTTAAACAGTGACCTCTACAGCAGCCCGCCCCTTTAACAGTGACCTCTACAGCAGCCCGCCCCTTTAACAGTGACCTCTACAGCAGCCTGCCCCTATAACAGTGACCTCTACAGCTGCCCACCCCTTTAACAGTGACCTCTACAGAAGCCCGCCCCTTTAACTGTGACCTCCACAGCAGCTAGAGTGGCCACTGTCTTCACCCCAGAAAGCCAGACCTCACCGGCCATTCCCCCAAACGTGAAACAGCACCCCCAGTTCCCATGAAGACATATCACTAAACATGAGGCCACGACCCCCCTGGCTCCGTGAAGACATGGAGGAGAAGCTGTCTGAGTGTGAGCTACTGAAAGGGTGGACATCCCTGTGTCTATCCAGGCACTGCGTCGGACGGAGAACAGGTAGCCAGAAAACTGGACTGTCCAGCCTAAAGCCGGACATCTGGCCACCCTAACATCAGCCTGCCCCTAGGGTGGCCAGAGGTCTTGTTTTAGGCTGGATGGTCTGGCTTTCAGACTCCCTGTCCTCTGTCACAGGGCCTGGATGGACACAGCAGCAGCACTCTCAGCAGCAGCACTGTGCAGTCTGAGCAATGAGGTGCAGGGAGAAAGTCACCCTCCCCCCACCCCTGCAGCTGACAGAAGGTGAATTTTACCAATATTTTTAATCCCGGTCAAATGCAGCATGGAAGGGGCGTGGCCTGACTGAGTCAGGGGTGTGACTTAGTGGGATCTGGGGGTGGTGCTTTTAATTCAATCTTTTGACGGTGGCCAGAATTACAGGTCGATGCCTGATTTAGGAGGAAGGTGGGTAGCAGTGGAAGAAAACATCTTTTATTACTACTGAACAGTAAATATGTAAAATTTACATTATATGAGGTAATGATTGATGATGAGTTAGTCTAAAACATAAGTTATAGTTATGGTTAGCGGGAATACCCATTTACCATTGTCATCCACAGTGCTCTGCCTCTTTAATGCAGACCTAAAGCAGTGAACTGGCTAGGTTGTCATAGAAACCTGATGTGTGCCTGTGAATTTCTATTGGCTGATAAGGGTCATGTGACCAGGCTACTATTGGCTAATGCATTTTTGGGAATATCTCAGGAACGGTATGTCCTGGAGAGTTGAAAACTGTTCTAAAACCTTCCCGGACACCTGATGTACATGTGTGCCAAATTTTGTGATTGTAGCTGGAGGGGTGCGGATTCCTTTAGCGGACATACACACACACACACACACACACACACACACACACACACACATACACTCAGCTTTATATAATATATATATATATATATATATATTATATATATATATATATATATATGGAGAGAGAGAGAGAGAGAGCAGAATGCAATTTCCCACCTTGCCTTTCCCCTACTTCTGCAGTACTGATACTTATCGGGTCCCAGCTTGACAGACAGGAAATGCCTTAAAAATGCTGCTTAGCCAATCACTGGCTAAAGTGGGTCACAGTTGTGGTAGTGATTGGCTAATCAGGCATAACTTCCAATTTCTTTTGTGTCAAGCGAGGACGAGGAAGTGGAGATCAGCAGGGAACCGGTAAGTGTCAGAGCAGCAGTGGCCAAGGAGAGATGGTATATAAAATAATTAATGAACCACCCAAATGAGTATATTTTATGAGTATATATACAGTATATATATATATATATATATATATATATATATATATATATATATATATATCAAGCATGATCCTTAATAGAGATGAGCGAGTAGTGAAATATTCGAAAGTTCGAAATTCGATTCGAATAGACCGCGAAATTCGACTATTCGACCGAATATCGAATCCCATTAAAGTCTATGGGAAAAAAATGCTCGCCACTTGGAAATCTCAATTCGACCACTTGGAGGTCACCAAGTCCACCCTGAAACCTCAGAAAAGGATGCCAACACTGCTGGAATGCAACTGGGACAGCAGGGGAAGCATGTCTGGGTGCATATAACGCGCCCAAGTCGCACTATTACGCCACTATCACAGCCTCTCAACAATACACTCCAAAGACAATCTAACCTCTCTGTAAAGTGAGACCATACAAGGAAACCTTCTTTCCTCTACATTGCCATGGACCCCAAGCCAAACTAGACAAAAAAGAAGATGAAATTCTGCACCCCTTAAAATCACGTTGCCTATGACAACCACAGATGGCATAGGCAAGGGGGAAAGCAAATAGACCCCACCCCTAATTGTCATTGTGTGTGTGTGTGAGATGTGGTCAGACATGTCTTCTTTAAAATGTAAAAACAACTCAAACACATGCAGAAGCCTTAAAATGCCCAAATTGTTGGCGCTAGAGATGTCAGTGACCCGACCTGGCCCAGTGTCATGTCTAGCAGGTAAAGCAGTGGGGATGTTGAGGGATGCGTAGGACCGCAAAAGGCAGGAAGAGGCCGTGGGCTGGCCAGAGGCTCATGGAAAATTTTGTGGAGGCCCAAGAGGTGAGACGTCTTAAAAATTGTGTGGAGGCTAAAGAGGTGAGACCTCTTAAAATTATGTGGAGGCCCAAGAGCTGAGACCTCTTAAAAATTATGTGGAGGCCCAAGAGGTGAGATCTCTTAAAAATTATGTGGAGGCCCAATAGGTGAGACCTCTTAAACATTTTGTGGAGGCCCAAGAGGTGAGACCTCTTAAACATTTTGTGGAGGCCCAAGAGGTGAGACCTCTTAAAAATTTTGTGGAGGCCCAAGAGGTGAGACCCGTTAAAAATTGTGTGGAGGCTAAAGAGGTGAGACCTCTTAAAAATTGTTTGTAGGCCCAAGAGGTGAGACCTCTTAAAAATTATGTGGAGGCCCAAGAGGTGAGACCTCTTAAAAATTATGTGGAGGCCAAAGAGGTGAGACCTCTTAAAAATTGTGTGGAGGCTAAAGAGGTGAGACCTGTTAAAAATTTTGTGGAGGCCCAAGAGGTGAGACCTTGAAAATGTTTTGTGGAGGCCCAAGAGGTGAGACCTCTTAAACATTTTGTGGAGGCCCAAGAGGTGAGACCTCTTAAACATTTTGTGGAGGCCCAAGAGGTGAGACCTCTTAAACATTTTGTGGAGGCCCAAGAGGTGAGACCTCTTAAAAATTTTGTGGAGGCCCAAGAGGTGAGACCTCTTAAACATTTTGTGGAGGCCCAAGAGGTGAGACCTCTTAAAAATTTTGTGGAGGCCCAAGAGGTGAGACCCGTTAAAAATTGTGTGGAGGCTAAAGAGGTGAGACCTCTTAAAAATTGTTTGTAGGCCCAAGAGGTGAGACCTCTTAAAAATTATGTGGAGGCCCAAGAGGTGAGACCTCTTAAAAATTATGTGGAGGCCAAAGAGGTGAGACCTCTTAAAAATTGTGTGGAGGCTAAAGAGGTGAGACCTGTTAAAAATTTTGTGGAGGCCCAAGAGGTGAGACCTTGAAAAAGTTTTGTGGAGGCCCAAGAGGTGAGACCTCTTAAACATTTTGTGGAGGCCCAAGAGGTGAGACCTCTTAAACATTTTGTGGAGGCCCAAGAGGTGAGACCTCTTAAACATTTTGTGGAGGCCCAAGAGGTGAGACCTCTTAAAAATTTTGTGGAGGCCCAAGAGGTGAGACCTTGATAAAATTTTGTGGAGGCCCAAGAGGTGAGACCTTGATAAAATTTTGTGGAGGCCCAAGAGGTGAGACCTCTTAAACATTTTGTGGAGGCCCAAGAGGTGAGACCTGTTAAAAATTTTGTGGAGGCCCAAGAGCTGAGACCTCTTAAACATTTTGTGGAGGCCCAAGAGGTGAGACCTCTTAAACATTTTGTGGAGGCCCAAGAGGTGAGACCTCTTAAAAATTATGTGGAGGCCCAAGAGGTGAGACCTCTTAAACATTTTGTGGAGGCCCAAGAGGTGAGACCTCTTAAACATTTTGTGGAGGCCCAAGAGGTGAGACCTCTTAAACATTTTGTGGAGGCCCAAGAGGTGAGAGCTCTTAAAAATTTTGTGGAGGCCCAAGAGGTGAGACCTTGATAAAATTTTGTGGAGGCCCAAGAGGTGAGACCTCTTAAAAATTATGTGGAGGCCCAAGAGGTGAGACCTCTTAAACATTTTGTGGAGGCCCAAGAGGTGAGACCTCTTAAACATTTTGTGGAGGCCCAAAAGGTGAGACCTCTTAAAAATTCTGTGGAGGCCCAAGAGGTGAGACCTTGATAAAATTTTGTGGAGGCCCAAGAGGTGAGACCTCTTAAACATTTTGTGGAGGCCCAAGAGGTGAGACCTCTTAAAAATTATGTGGAGGCCCAAGAGGTGAGACCTCTTAAACATTTTGTGGAGGCCCAAGAGGTGAGACCTCTTAAACATTTTGTGGAGGCCCAAGAGGTGAGACCTCTTAAAAATTTTGTGGAGGCCCAAGAGGTGAGACCTTGATAAAATTTTGTGGAGGCCCAAGAGGTGAGACCTCTTAAACATTTTGTGGAGGCCCAAGAGGTGAGACCTGTTAAAAATTTTGTGGAGGCCCAAGAGCTGAGACCTCTTAAACATTTTGTGGAGGCCCAAGAGGTGAGACCTCTTAAACATTTTGTGGAGGCCCAAGAGGTGAGACCTCTTAAACATTTTGTGGAGGCCCAAGAGGTGAGACCTCTTAAAAATTTTGTGGAGGCCCAAGAGGTGAGCCATAAATATATAAATTTTTCTTATTTACGGAGCAATTCTACGGCGGTTAAGGAGGAGGAGGAGGAGGTGGAGGAGGAAATGGCACTTCATACAGATGGCACTTCACTTTTGGCTGCTTTCCACTGTTGGAGAATCAAAGTCCGGGTCAATCCACTTGCTGTTCATTTTGATTAGCGTCAGCCTGTCGGCACTGTCGGTTGACAGGCGGCTGCGCTTATCGGTTATAATGCCCCCGGCTGCGCTGAACACCCTTTCTGATAGCACGCTGGCGGCAGGGCAGGCAAGCACCTCCAAGGCGTACAGGGACAGTTCCAGCCACGTGTCCAACTTGGAGACCCAGTAAGTGTAGGACGCCGAGGGATCGGGGAGGACAGGGGTACAGTCTGCCAGGTACACCCGCAACATCCGCCGATACTTGTCCCTCCTGCTGATAGCGGGCCCCGCAGTGATGGAAGTTGCACGAGGGGGTGCCATGAACGTGTCCCACACCTTGGAGAGTGTTCCCCTGGTGGCTGGGGGCCTGATTGATGTTGTGGGACTCTGGGAGACCCTCTCCTCTCTGCCGCCAGCGATGGTGGGTGGGAAAATCTCCAACATGTTCTGCACGAGTTCCCTCTGGTATTCCAGCAATCGATTCGTCCTCTCCTCTACCGGAATAAAAGAAGAGACGTTATCTTTATACCAGGGGTCCAGGATTGCGAAGACCCAGTACAGTTTGTTCTCCACTATCCGGACAACACGTGTGTCCCGGGAAAAGCAGCCCAGCATGAAGTCAGCCATGTGTGCCAGACTCTGAATAGGCATGACCTCACTGCCCCCACCAGAAGGATCACTTGCCATTTCCTCCTCTTCCTCTTCCGCCTCCTCTCCGCCCCATCCGCGCTGAACCAATGGGACGCACACAGCCTGACTGCTACCCTCGCCGCCAGCATCCTCCTCCTCTTCCACAGCCACCTCCACGTCGTCCTCCTCCTCCTCATCCTCCTCCTCCTCCTGCAACTGCCAACGAGAAGCAGACAAAAGTGTGGTCTGACTGTGTAGCTCCGTTGCGTCTCCTCCTACCCCCGTCTCCTCTGCGTGCAATGCGTTCTCCCTTATTGCGATGAGTGATTCTTTAAGGACGCATAGGAGCGGGATGGTTACGCTCACTATAGCGTCCTCGCTGCTGACCTTCTTGGTGGACTCCTCAAAGATACGCAGTACATCGCATATGTCTGCCATCCATGGCCACTCGTGGTTGGCAAACTGAGGGAGCTGAGTTGGAGGCACGCGTGGATTCATAATCTGGTACTCCATCAATGCTCTCTGCTGCTCACACACCCTGGCCAACATGGAATAGGTGGAATTCCAGCGAGTCGGCAGGTCGCACAACAGCCGATGTTCAGGCAAATGGAGGCGTTGCTGGAGTTTTTTTAAGCTAGCAGCAGCTACAGTTGACTTCCGAAAGTGAGCGCACAAGCGCCGCACTTTCACCAGTAGCTCTGCCAGGTTGGGGTAAGTCTTTAGAAATTTTTGGACTACCAGATTAAAAACGTGGGCCAGGCATGGTACGTGATTGAGTTCGGCAAGCTCCAGAGCCGCCACCAGGTTACGGCCGTTATCGCACACGACCATGCCTGGTCCTAGCTGCAGCGGCGACAGCCACATCTCCGTCTGCTGCAATATGGCGTCCCTCACCTCTGGGGCGCTGTGCTTCCTGTCGCCCAAGCTGATGAGCTTAAGCACCGCCTGCTGACGTCTCCCCGCGCCAGTGCTGCAACGCTTCCAGCTAGCGGCTGAGGGCGATGTTAAGGCAGAGGAGGAGGAGGAGGAGGAGGGGGGTTTATCAGAACCCATGCTGGCAATCTTGGGCGGGGGTGGTAGGTAGGCCGTCTCTGTTTGCGACCCCGTCCCCGCTTCCACTACATTCACCCAGTGTGCCGTCAAAGAGATGTATCGTCCCTGGCCGCAAGCGCTTGTCCACGAGTCGGTGGTCAAGTGGACCTTTGCGCTGACTGCGTACCTCAGGGCCCGCCTGATGTTACGCGACACGTGCTGGTGCAGGGCGGGGACGGCACTCCGGGAAAAGTAGTGGCGGCTGGGGACGGAATAGCGAGGTGCGGCAGCCGCCATCAGGTCGCGGAAGGCCTGCGTCTCCACAAGCCTAAACGGCAACATCTCCAGGGCCAGCAGTTTGGAGATGTGGCAGTTTAAGGCTTGGGCTTGGGGGTGACTCGAGGCGTACTTCCGCCTGCGGTCGAACGCCTGCGAGATGGACAGTTGTTGGGACGAGGAGTGTGAAGGTGCAGGCGAAGAGGCGGGGGAAGGGGAGGCTGAAGGAGAAGGCCCCAAAGTAGCCGAGGCAGAGGCAGATGTGGAGGTGTCCTGGCTGGAGGTCTGGACCGCAGTGGCAGCACACAACACAGGGGAAGAGGCAGTGGCAGCAAGACCGGCGCAGGTTGTATTGCGTTTGCTCTCTCCCACTCAGCCCAGTGCTTGACTTCCAAGTGACGCCGCATGCCTGAGGTGGTCAGATTGCTCTTCTCAGAGCCCCTACTCAGTTTTGAGTGGCAGAGTGTGCAAACCGCGCTCAGTTTGTCATCCGCACAAACATTAAAAAATCTCCACACCACAGAAGTACGAGGCCTCGATGGGGGAGCTTCGCGCGACTGCCCGCTGCCGGGAACAGCTTCGGCCCTGCTGGCTGTGGCCTCACTTCTCTGTCTGGACTGTCCTCTGCCTCTGGACATCCCTCTGCCTGTGGACATCCCTCTGCCTCTGGACATCCCTCTGCCTCTTGCTGCCTTTTTCGGTGCTGCGCAGACCACCACCTCTCCACTACTTTCCTCGCTGGACATCACCCCTGGCCAAGTGGGGTCGGTCATTTCGTCATCCACCACCTCAACTTCCTCACTCTGCTCCTCCTCCTGCCCACTGGACATTCCAACAGCCTCCCTTGATGGCAACTGCGTCTCATCATCATCATCGCTCATGATAACAGATGCTGGCTCAGGGTCCACATCAGCAGGAGATGGCGAAAACTCAAGTGTTTGGGCATCACTACAAACAAATTCCTCTGCTAGCTCCTGGGATTCTTCCGGCACATCTGAAAAAGGACCCGAAAAGAGCTCCTGGGAGGGGTCAATGGTGGGATGACTCTGTTGGCCAGGTGTGGAGGAAGGAGGGTCAGAGTGAGACTGTGTGGATGACTGGCTGGTGGACAACTGTGTGGAAGCGCTATCGGCTATCCATTGCACCACCTGTTCAACCTGCTCAGGCCTCAACAGCGGTGTAACCCGCCCCCTGCTTAACTGTCCCATAAAGGCAGGGATTCTGGATGAGCGGGATCCTGGCTGACCCTCACCAGCACGCATTGTATCCCCACTGGCTTCAACAAGGCCCCCAACAGCATTTCCGCGCCCCCGTCCTCGTCCACGTCCTATTCCGCTAGCCCCCCTCCGCATTTTTTTTTTTTTGGTTACAATATTTTGCCTTCACAGCCGTGAAATTATTTTGCAAGAGAACGCACAGTACAGTTGCCAATTATAAGGCCTATATATATTTTATAGTTCAAGGTACACAGCCGTGTACTAACTTTTCAGACGGTGGGTATTAACACCAGGTATTTAAATAATTTTGCAAGAGAACGCACAGTACAGTTGCCAATTATAAGGCCTATATATTTTATAGTTCAAGGTACACAGCCGTGTACTAACTTTTCAGACGGTGGGTATAAACACCAGGTATTTAAATAATTTTGCAAGAGAACGCACAGTACAGTTGCCAATTATAAGGCCTATATATTTTATAGTTCAAGGTACACAGCCGTGTACTAACTTTTCAGACGGTGGGTATAAACACCAGGTATTTAAATAATTTTGCAAGAGAACGCACAGTACAGTTGCCTAGTATAAGGCCTATATATTTTATAGTTCAAGGTACACAGCCGTGTACTAACTTTTCAGACGGTGGGTATTAACACCAGGTATTTAAATAATTTTGCAAGAGAACGCACAGTACAGTTGCCAATTATAAGGCCTATATATTTTATAGTTCAAGGTACACAGCCGTGTACTAACTTTTCAGACGGTGGGTATAAACACCAGGTATTTAAATAATTTTGCAAGAGAACGCACAGTACAGTTGCCAATTATAAGGCCTATATATTTTATAGTTCAAGGTACACAGCCGTGTACTAACTTTTCAGACGGTGGGTATTAACACCAGGTATTTAAATAATTTTGCAAGAGAACGCACAGTACAGTTGCCTAGTATAAGGCCTATATATTTTATAGTTCAAGGTACACAGCCGTGTACTAACTTTTCAGACGGTGGGTATTAACACCAGGTATTTAAATAATTTTGCAAGAGAACGCACAGTACAGTTGCCAATTATAAGGCCTATATATTTTATAGTTCAAGGTACACAGCCGTGTACTAACTTTTCAGACGGTGGGTATTAACACCAGGTATTTAAATAATTTTGCAAGAGAACGCACAGTACAGTTGCCAATTATAAGGCCTATATATTTTATAGTTCAAGGTACACAGCCGTGTACTAACTTTTCAGACGGTGGGTATTAACACCAGGTATTTAAATAATTTTGCAAGAGAACGCACAGTACAGTTGCCAATTATAAGGCCTATATATATTTTATAGTTCAAGGTACACAGCCGTGTACTAACTTTTCAGACGGTGGGTATTAACACCAGGTATTTAAATAATTTTGCAAGAGAACGCACAGTACAGTTGCCAATTATAAGGCCTATATATTTTATAGTTCAAGGTACACAGCCGTGTACTAACTTTTCAGACGGTGGGTATAAACACCAGGTATTTAAATAATTTTGCAAGAGAACGCACAGTACAGTTGCCAATTATAAGGCCTATATATTTTATAGTTCAAGGTACACAGCCGTGTACTAACTTTTCAGACGGTGGGTATTAACACCAGGTATTTAAATAATTTTGCAAGAGAACGCACAGTACAGTTGCCAATTATAAGGCCTATATATTTTATAGTTCAAGGTACACAGCCGTGTACTAACTTTTCAGACGGTGGGTATTAACACCAGGTATTTAAATAATTTTGCAAGAGAACGCACAGTACAGTTGCCAATTATAAGGCCTATATATTTTATAGTTCAAGGTACACAGCCGTGTACTAACTTTTCAGACGGTGGGTATTAAACACCAGGTATTTAAATAATTTTGCAAGAGAACGCACAGTACAGTTGCCAATTATAAGGCCTATATATTTTATAGTTCAAGGTACACAGCCGTGTACTAACTTTTCAGACGGTGGGTATTAACACCAGGTATTTAAATAATTTTGCAAGAGAACGCACAGTACAGTTGCCAATTATAAGGCCTATATATTTTATAGTTCAAGGTACACAGCCGTGTACTAACTTTTCAGACGGTGGGTATAACACCAGGTATTTAAATAATTTTGCAAGAGAACGCACAGTACAGTTGCCAATTATAAGGCCTATATATTTTATAGTTCAAGGTACACAGCCGTGTACTAACTTTTCAGACGGTGGGTATTAACACCAGGTATTTAAATAATTTTGCAAGAGAACGCACAGTACAGTTGCCAATTATAAGGCCTATATATTTTATAGTTCAAGGTACACAGCCGTGTACTAACTTTTCAGACGGTGGGTATAACACCAGGTATTTAAATAATTTTGCAAGAGAACGCACAGTACAGTTGCCAATTATAAGGCCTATATATTTTATAGTTCAAGGTACACAGCCGTGTACTAACTTTTCAGACGGTGGGTATAAACACCAGGTATTTAAATAATTTTGCAAGAGAACGCACAGTACAGTTGCCAATTATAAGGCCTATATATTTTATAGTTCAAGGTACACAGCCGTGTACTAACTTTTCAGACGGTGGGTATTAACACCAGGTATTTAAATAATTTTGCAAGAGAACGCACAGTACAGTTGCCAATTATAAGGCCTATATATTTTATAGTTCAAGGTACACAGCCGTGTACTAACTTTTCAGACGGTGGGTATTAACACCAGGTATTTAAATAATTTTGCAAGAGAACGCACAGTACAGTTGCCAATTATAAGGCCTATATATATTTATAGTTCAAGGTACACAGCCGTGTACTAACTTTTCAGACGGTGGGTATTAACACCAGGTATTTAAATAATTTTGCAAGAGAACGCACAGTACAGTTGCCAATTATAAGGCCTATATATTTTATAGTTCAAGGTACACAGCCGTGTACTAACTGTTCAGACGGTGGGTATTTACACCAGGTATTTAAATTAGTTTGCAAGAGAACGCACTGTACAGTTGCCAATTATAAGGCCTATATATTTTATAGTTCAAGGTACACAGCAGTAGTGCCAAATATAGTTTGGTATGTAGCAGAGCACCTAATACACCACTAATGCCTCTCTCTGTCCCTACTCCAGCAGCTATCCCTGAATACAGCAGCCGTTCTCTGTAAAGTCTATATTGTAGTAAAGCTATCACTGTACTGCACTATAGTAGCCCTGATAAGGGCTTTTAATCACGCTCCTGCCTGTCCAACAGCTAAAACCTGTCTCTCCCTTCTCCAGCCTCTGTCCCTGACTAAGTTCACGCAGCATATGCGTACGAGCAGGAAGAGCTGAGTTTTTAATATTCGAGGTCACATGGTTTTTCCAGCCAATGCATGTAGACGCCGTTTTCGCGCTGCCAGCGTGCTCAGCGTGCCTGTCATACCCCCCCTGCATGGTGATTGGTGGAAAAAGAGCGCCAGGGAAGGTGGGAGGGGAAACGAATTCTAAGTGCGCCATCGCCGTTATACTCGAACGAAATCGAGTACGCCAAATAGCGTAGTATTCGATCGAATACCAGCTCGATCGAACACTACTCGCTCATCTCTAATCCTTAACAGTTAATATACAGTACTACATGCATCTGTACTTTGGCCTTCAGACTCATGCACATGGCTATATTACAGCTTTGTTTTGTATGGAGCTGTAATAGGGCTGCAATAGAAGTGTTTGTGTTGTCTACTACAAAACAATGTCCACTTGCAGCGCTCACCTGCACTTAAGTCCTCTGGAGCACGAACACAGCCTGGACTCGGCTGCAATATATCCAATGGAAAAGAAGAAAAAAAAAATGAGTAAGGACCAAAATTGTGGGGTCCGAACTGCATAGACATATACTGTACTCCTGATGGATTTTACCTCTTGAATTAAAGAAGTTGCTATTTAAGGAGCTGAACTTTTTTCTTCGTTTCCATGTGTTGTCTACTGTACTTCCAGATTCATACATAGGCACACATTGGTTAATCAGCATCATATGTGTGAGGGTAATTAAGTTACTCATCCCTCTTCCTTCTCTGGCTATAGTTAACAGTCTTATTGAGGAAGTAAAACAAAACCGTTTGGTGTGCTAAAAGTGCAAAGAAAGGAGAAAGCTAAAGGGTCTGGGCAGAAAGTTGAATACATGACGTGAAGTTAAAAAATAAAAATAAAAAATCCAGAAAACCATCCATTTGGTTTCTGTAAAATAATAATAAAAATATATAAAATATTTACATAGGCTGTTAATAGCTGATTGATGGTAGTGTCCCTATTTTTGCTCTCATTATAGTTTCCCCTATAGACAATGGAACATATATTTTAACTCCTACTGATACAGTAGCTACAAAGAATAACTAAAGATTATTTAAATGCAGTGTCTACATTGAAAATGGAAATTAAAATATTTGAGTGAATAGAGAGTGAAAACAATGCTGAGACTCTTGAGGTGTGTGAGATATTTAGCCATGACTTGTTTTTTTCATGTAGGGAAAATCTGAAATATTAAAACCATTTATATTGAAGTTACTTTAGTTACACTAGGTACTTATTACAAATAGTTTTCTAATTATCTTTCTAAAAAGACGTGTGCATCATCATTATTGACCTCTGTGAAGAAATACAGAATTGTGCAAGAAAAGAATTAAGAATAATACATTACAAAAGTCAACTTAAAGACCCTGATTTTTCATGCCTTCGGTTCAGAATTCTGGCTTCAAAAGCCTCAAAAATGGGACCTTTACAAATTATTCAACTTGAGCTAAAATTTTGCAACTTATTACATTTGTGCACCACTCACTCCAGTTTTGAAATATAGGGGGGAAAGTGGGTGTTAATGAGTTTCATAGATTTACCACTGAGAATTAAAAAAAAAGTCACTAAGTGACAGTCTCACACCAGTAGAAGGTTGGAGTAGGAAAACGGAAGTAGCTATTCTGGACAAAAGTATTAGATTTAAATATGTGACACT
>ONZH01004746.1:0-27657 GCA_900303285.1 Rhinella marina | reverse complement strand
AGCATGGACACGTCCTTAGCTGCAATGGGAAAGACACTACCCTGGCCAGAGCAAGCTCTTTTTTCCGTTTTCCGTGTTCGAAAAATCAATTAAATATAAGGTCCCAAGATAGGGGACGTATACGGTATTAAACTGAGAAGAATCGATACCATACCGGTTGATGCAACAGTTTTTTTCTAAATCCATTCTGGCTGTTGTCACCACCACACACGCTAGCCCAGGGGCACTCCTCTGGCTCTTCCAGCAAAACCTCCTTCCCCCCACCTACAGGCCCTCTCTCCAAACAATTTACCTGGATAGGGGACGTATTAGATATTGTACTGATGTTTTTGTTTTTCTTCTTTTAATTGCCTCCTGAACCTGTGATAGGCAGAGCATGGACACATCCCCTTAAGCTGCAGTGGGAAAGACACTACCCTGGCCAGAGCAAGCTCTGTTTCCGTTTTTCCGTGTTCGAAAAATCAATAAATATAGGGTCCAAGATAGGGGACGTATACGGTATTAAACTGAGAAAAATCGATACCATACCGGTTTGATGCTACAGTTTTTCAAATCCATTCCGGCTGTTGTCCACCACCACACACATTAGCCCAGTGGGCACTGGCTCTGGCTCTTCCAGCGAAACCTCCTTCCCCCCCACCTACAGGCCCTCTCTCCAAACAATTTACCCAGGTAGGGGACGTATTAGATATTGTACTGATTTTTTTTTTTGTTCTTCTTTTAATTGCCTCCTGCGATAGACGGGAATTGAACCCGGGTCAACTGCTTGGGAAGCAGCTATGCTCACCACTTTACCACCAACAGCCACACCAACTGATAGAACAGATACTAACTTGATGTCAGCTGCCAGTGCCAGCATGAGCAGTGGGTGTCTCACCTGCAGGCGGTGATGGACCTTTGTTGCACCTATTTGGTGCTTCCCGAACATGTGATGGTTTTTGCCTCACCCTTTCTTGGTCTGGGTGAGCACAATTGCCATGAGGGTAACCACCAGGCTGCTGCCTGAGAATTTGGGGGTAATGGTGGGATTAAGCAGCCTCAGAGGCATCCATGCATGCTGCCCCTGCTGTTTCCTGTCCAATTCCGTGGTTTTCCATCATTTCTGAGCTTTCCAGGTTTTCACCCAGCCTTCCCTAGGCAGAGCCTTGGTCCCCTGCAAAAATGCTCGAGTCTCCCATTGACTTCAATGGGGTTTGTTATTCGAAACGAGCACCCGAGCATCGGGAAAAGTTCGACTCGAATAACGAGCACCCGAGCATTTTAGTGCTCGCTCATCTCTAATTACAATACCATTGTTGTGCATTACAATTAGTTGCAGATATGGATCCTGGTGGACTCTGATCATCTACACTCAGCACTTAACTACTCTATTCCAGTTATTTAGCACCCAAAAATTCAGAGTATGAACTGAATGACTTTGACTATATATATTTTTGGTATGTAGTGATGGCACGCTCTAGCATTTGTTTCCTCTAAAAATAAGCTTTTTCTCTACCATACGGTCTCCACTGTGAATTCTAGAAATCTAAGCTCAATCATTCCAAAAGTTAACCCCTTCATGACGCAGCAATTTTCTATTTTGGCATTTTCATTTTTCGATCATTGCCTTCCCGAATCCATCACCTTTTCATAAAGTCTTTTAGCACTTTTCATTTTATTCCTCCAAGTATATATGATCCATTACTTCCAGATCACTGTATGGCATTACTAAATATGGGGTCCCTTTTCAGTTTAGGTGGTCAGTGGCTATGTTTTTACTGCTGTGAGACTCTGTATAGCTAAAAAATGGAAATTTGTGGATGCAATGTGAGCTTATTATGGCTCACTCTGCTGCACACCGAGCTTCTTTACTTAAGAATAAACACTGTTGAATAAGAAATGGACCAAATGTGGAACTATGCTTAGTATCTGTGTATTCATTTTTTTTTAACCTGAGAGTCACAGTTTTCTTTGTAAAGTGTTGTTTACATACATTATTCTTTTTCTGTACTGTTGCATGTTTTTTAATGGTAAAAAAAAAGAATTGAAGATTAACTTAAAATTGCATCAAAATGTGATCAAATATCATGTGACAAAATAGTTGATAAATTTCCCATAATATATTTGTAAGGTTTTATATTAGTTTTCTTTCTGGTGTTTTTGTTAAGAGGTTTCCCAGGACTTTTATACTGATGACCTGTCCTTAAATTAGCCATCGATATCATATTAGTGGGTCTGACTCGCCAGCAACCCCCACAAATCAGCTGATTAAAGTACATACTTTTCAGCAAAGTCCCATTGGAGTAAATTGGACTAGGACTGAAATGCTGGCCATAGAATTGAGACAATAATCAGCTGGATTGAGGACGATCAGTTGTCTGTCATATGAATGATCCCAGAAGCAACATGCCAGAATAAACTGGCCAACCAGGAAGTCAGTTTAAAAAAACAATAGCCTGCCATTAGCCATCAAGGATAATAGTTTGTACTAGTTTTTCAAAATAACATTCAGCCGCAATGGCTGAAATTGGGCATTCTGACCAGTTTTTTACTTCATGTGTGTTGTTCAGCATAATAACAGGCAAAGCCGTTATTACAGCTATGCTTGGTAAACAATGAATAGGACTGGGTACTGTGGCTCTTTCAATCAGCTGATCTTGAGGTGAAATAAGTTATTAATATCAAACTCCCTGAAGACCCCTTTAATTTATAAAAAAAATGGAACTGTAAAATAAAACTTTTTAGCATTGGGAAACTACATGGAAAATAAGTGAGGGATTTAACTGAATTTATAATTAGAAGAGTAGAGCAGATTTCTGTGTAAATGTAGCTATAGCATAAAATAAAAAGGATCAGTGTTAATAAGGGCCTGTTTTCATTTTTGGCATTTTTTTCTTTCCCCACTCTATTTTCAGCCTATAACGTATGCACAGAGGATCAACAATTTTGGAAACTGTAATCACTTCAGTGGTCTCTTCTACAGAGCCTTCTAGGTGAAACTACTTTTCATAAAGGTATCCTTTATGAGCGGAGATGACATGCCAGTGGTCCAACATTAAACTGGCAGAGTACCCACTTCCTTTAATACCCAGCTCTCATAACTTACACTGATCAGTATGCAAGCAGACAAGTTAGCCTTTTAAGAGCCTCATATAATAAAATGTTTCACTCAAGTTCATTTAAACAGGGTCATTATGTGACCTATATAATAATAAATGTATAGGTTTAACGTGGAGGATGAAAGCAGAGAGGTCCATTCAAAATCAATATTAGATGACTAGAATATTTTATTTAGTTTATTAGGTGAATACATTAAACACATTGAAGGGAAACACCATTAAAGGCGTTCTCTGGGCTATTAATATTGATATTAGTGTTGAGGAAAATCAAAGCCGACGAAGTGGAAGTCGATCTGAAGTTTAGGAAAATTCGATTTGCAACAATTCCAAATTTCCTTGTGTTTTGTGGTAAAGAATTGATTTTGTCCTAAAATGGCGGCGACATGTGGTACCAAGTGAAAGTAAAAAGCCTGGGAACAAGAGATCACCCATAATGAAGTACAGTCAGCCAATCAGCTCACCCTTGGTTAATAGATAAGCAATTCTATTACACCTTGATTCACTAATTGGGGTGAAAAAAGTGGTCCAATTCTACTGATATTGTGGTGTCCACATTGTTTTATACATATGTAATTCTATAACGCCTTGATTTTTTAATTGGAGTTAAAAGGTGGTTTAATACTACTGCTATAGAGGATGTCGACATTTTTTTATACATAAGTAATTCTCTAACGCCTTGATTCTGTAATTGGGTTGGAAAAGCACTATATTTTTTTAGTTAATTGGTTTTACACTTGATTCTGTAATTGGGGTTAAAAGCAGTCTAATACTACTGCTATTAAGGTGTCCACATTGTTTTATACATAAGTAATACTATAACGCCTTGATTCTGTAATTGGGGTGAAATTGCGCTCTATTTTTTTAGTTATTTTGTTTTCCATCTTGCGTTATAGATAATTAATTCCATTAGGCCTTGATTCTCTAACTGGGGTTAAAATGCAGTCTAATACTACTGCTATTGGGGTGTCCACATTCTTTTATACATAAGTAATTCCAGTAGGCCTTGATTCTGTAATTGAGGTGAAATAGTACTCTATTTTTTGTTATTGTTTTTTTCAACCTTGTTTCATATATAAGTAATTCCGTTAGGCCTTGATTCTGTAATTGGGGTTGAAAAGAGGTCTAATGCTACTGCTAATGGGGTGTCCACATTATTTTATACATAAGTAATTCCATCAGGACAGTCAGTAAGCAGCTATTGCCCAGCCAGAATTTGGAGGAGATGATCTGCTTGCTTCCTCCCCCTGTAGACAGGGAAGTAGCCGATGATGAGAACCAACCGTTGAGATCAGGCATTGCTAGCGTTCAGGGACGTAGTGGATGATGATGTAGCAGTGACGTGGGATCCAGGGTGAAGATGGGGGCTTCATCATCATCATCAGGGGTGAGGGTGGCAGCTTGTACGTGAGACAGCAGCTGAGCCTGCAGTGTGCATGCGTGGCTGTGAGTCAGCAGGGTGGCAGCACTGTGAGATCTGGAGCCAAATATGCCTGGGGTAGACCATCTGCTAGTGAGAAGCCTACTTTTCCGGAAACAACTAGCGGTGCATGGATTCATGCAGGAGGCAGCAGCAGGCAGTAACCACGCAGTGGTGGTGGGGAAATGGTGATGCCATACTCGCTGGTGTGGGCAGCCAGAGGACATCAGTGTGGCCATGCGTAAAATCTGGGGGCAGGTGATGCATTGGCCAGGGAGCCAATGTTTGGCACCACAGCCCTGCATCAACACATGGGAATTTCATCATAAAGTGGCCTGGGAAAACTATGGTGCTAATGTTGTGGTACAGCCTGAGACATCTTCAAGCAGCCCACAACCCTTTTCCAGCAATCAAGGCTTCACCACTTCAGCAGAAGGGAGCTGTGTTTCCTTCCCATCATCTACTGGTTGTCCTACTCCTCATCACTCATTTCGCCAGCAATCACCGCGGGCATTTCAAAAAGACAACAGTATGTGTGTACTCATTCATCGGTGCAAAAGCTCCTTGCCAAGTTGTTGGTATTACAGTCCCTCCCTTTTCATGTGGTGGACTTCAGAGAACTGATGGCTTGTGCGGAGCCAAGGTGGAGAGTAACAAGCTGTCATTACTTCTCCAATAAGGCTGTACCAGTCCAGCACATGAATGCTGGTACAGTTCATGGCATCACCGACGTGTGGAGCTGTAACTATGGTCAAGGACAATATCTGTCCTTTATGGCCCACTGGGTAAATGTGGTTCCTGCCCAGCCACGAGCAACTTGGCCAGATGACTGCAATGCCACCTCCACGTTCTCAAGCTGTGATTCCTGTGTCAACATCCAACTCTGCCTCCTCATCCTCAACCTTGTCCTCAGCCTCCACTATAGGAACAATTCAGAGTGGTCCTCCAGCACACCTCTTATGTAAGGCACGGCAGTGCCATGCTGTTCTGCACCTGGCCTGCCTGGGAAAACGGAGTCACACCGGGGAGGAACTGCGTGTCCTTCAAGAAGAAATCGAATCCTGGCTATCTCCTTGCAAACTGAAGATTAGAACCATGGTCATCAATAACGGGAACAACATTGCGTCTGAGCTGCGTCAAGGAGGGCTAACCCATCGTGCATGTCTTTAATCCAGTTGTAAAGTGGTTCCTTAAGGCTTCCACCCAACTGCAAGACATCTTGAAAATGGCCAGAAAACTGTGCCTCCACTCCAGCCACTCTTACACTGCAAAATACGCCCTCCTAGAGCTGCAAAGGTAGAATAGCATTCCCTAACATTGTCTCATATGCAAAGTTTCCACCCTCCACATGTTGGCCAGACTATATGAGCAGAGGAAGGCTGTGAATGATTTCTTGATGGTGCAGGCAGACAGGAGTACTACCCTGTGTAACTTCGATGTTAGCCAGTGGCAGTTGATACGTGACACCTACCATTTGCTCAGGTCCTTTGAGAAAGTCGCTTTATTTATCAGTCACCAGGACTACAGGATTAATTATGTCATTCCACTCCTTCACGTGTGGAATGCTGATAAATCTGGCTGGCCAGGGCACCGGAGATCTGGCACCTACATCTCAGAGCCACCTGAGCCCTGTGGGGGCTGAGCTGGAGGAGGAGGACATTCATGCAATGTATACAGAAATGTATACAGAAATGGGTGATTTATCTGTTCAAGCGACAGGAGAGGAGCAGGAGGACCATGAGGAGCTGCAGGGCGATGAGGAAGACCAGCCAGATGACCCTGATAGACCGTGGCAGTATGCAGTGGAGATGGAGACAGGTAGTCCCTCTGATTCCCTTGCGCAAATTGCCAGATGCATGCTAAGTTGCTTGCTTAGTGACAGCCATATTATGACCATTCAGCAGAGGGATGACTTCTGGCTCTCCACTATGTTACACCCTCATTACTGGTCTAAAATGGGGGCCTTTTTTCTACCTACTGAGGGAGGATAAACTCAACTACTATCAAGACATCTGTCAGTTGATCGTTACCTATGTGCCATCGCCCATCCTCATGAAGGTATGACGAGGGTCACACTCCACTACCATGCCTCCTGGGGGGGGCACAAGCAGCACCAGCTCCATCAGCAGCAACTTAAGTCTGGAGTCTCTAATGAACACTTTTCTTCACCCAGCTACTAAAGAAACTACCCAGCAGCAGCAGGACACGGAGCAGAACCTGAATGTTATGTACATGGGACTGAATGTTGAGGAGGCGATGTACATGGGATTGCATGTTGGAGGTGGCTGGGGAGGGGTTGATATTATTTACATGGGATTGTATGTTGAAGGTGACTGGGGAGGGGGTGATGTTATTTACATGGGAATGTATATTGGAGGGGGCTCAAGAGATGGTGTGTTGTTATTTACATGGGAGTCTATGGTAGAGGGAGGGGAAAAGTGTTATTTACCAGGGACTGTAAGGTGGAGGGGCTGAGGAATTATAATTTTTGAGGAAACTAAAGGAACCAAGAGGGGGCGATATAAATACTGGGGGCACTTCAGGGTGAGCATTATATCAGTAGGGGGGCAGAATAAATACTGAGGGTGCTGAAGGGGTATTTTAAATACAAGGGGACATTAGGCATTCTTATTACTACTAGTGGATCTATAGGAGGGACTTATAGATCAACCTTATTTCTACTAAGAGCACTGTGGGGGCCTAATTACTGAGGAGTCTGTAGAGAGCTTTATTACCACTGGGGAAACAATAGGGGGGCCTTATTTCTACTGGGGACTCTGTGAGGGAATTATTAATACTGGCGGCTCTTCTACTAATGAAGGCACTCTTGTGGAGCATTATCACAGTTGGGGGTACTTTAGGGGGCAGTATTACTAATGAGGTCATTCTAGAAGGGAATTACTATTGCTGGAACTTTGAGGAGCACTATTACTGTGGGGGGCAATCAGTTTTTTTTTCAAGATAGTATTTGGGGGTACTGGGGGGCACAGCCAGCAGCAGGATAACACTGTTGGGACTTGGGGTTGGGAGATGATGATAGAAAAGTGAAGAAGCTAAGATGTCTGTGTGTCAAACTCTGCAGAAACAAGGCGCGGCTGAAAGAAGTTGTCCAGACCAAATGGAGAAGCTGATGACAGAGAAGATCTACATCAGAGGAGACGTCACCTGGGAGGCACTAGATATGAGAGATATGTGCTGCTGTATAGCAAGAACAGTAAAATGCTGTGTGTTGAGCAGAGCATTCTGCTTCTGCTTCATACATTGTTAGATTCTGGTGCTGCAGCTGCCCGAATCTCAGCCTGAATAGAACGTTAAAATAAAACAAAAAATATCTTTATTAATATTCTGTACTTAAAAATAGGGGCCCACAAACCCGATTTCGGTCCAGATACAGGCTAATGGTGCAGTAATGATTTGATAATAAATGTATCTGATGCACCACAAGAATACATGTGCTATCTGTAGTCAATACCCACATAACATATACACAACTCACCCCAAGACACTCTCTACAGGCTAATAATACATAGCCCTTGTTTGGTCATGAGCCCATATTAGGAGAGTGGATGATAGGTGGTAGGTATTGTTAGCACATGTAAAGACATACCCAACTAGCGTACTGCCCTACAACCGCCATACACCTATTAGAGTTGCTGGATCCTATACAACTCCCTAGGCTAGGTAAGTATGTAGCAGCAGACTAGCTAAAAGTCCCTAAGCTCTATGCGGAAATAGCCCCATGTGTCATCAGGAGCCAGGGAAGAGACTCAACAAAACAAAAACGCAGTCCACCTCTGATGGTGTGTGGACTGTAGGGTATCGGCGCTGGGATGGCCGTCTGGAGCCGCCCGAAACAGTTGATTGGGGGGGTTCTGGGTGATATGGATGACTTATCCAGAGTTTAGGTCATCAATATCTGTAGCCTGGAGAACCCCTTTAAGCTCCATAGCAAGCCCAATGCAAATCTAAGGCTAAAGCTTCCCATAAGGCCTCATTCTCATGACCATATTTTCGGTCCACTTCCGATCCACATTTTTTGGGGATTGCATATGGACCCATTTATTTCTATGAGTCAGCAAAAAACATGGACAGAACATGAATGTTATCCATGTGCTGTCCACATTCATGTAGCTGTGTTGCAAATTATAGAATTTCCTATTTTCTTAGTTTTGCGGACAAGATTAGGCATTTTGACAAAAAGACCTGTGGAAAGTGTGGCATGCACACAATCTGTATCCATATTTTGCAGATCCATGGTTTACAGACCACAAAATACATATGGTCATGTGCATTTAGCCTAAGGGTTGTGCAATGATTCTCCCTTCATTCCATTATTTGCCATGGAGGTCGAGCCTTAAACTGAAGTCCATGCATTTACAGCCAAAACAATAATGAAATTCCTCCTGACACAGGAATTTTGCAGAGATTCAGGGTCTCATGCAAAACGTGTGTAAGCAACAGCTAGAAGTGTTGCAGATATCAACTTCCATTTTTTCAAATACAAACTGTGATCATATTGGTTGATATGGGCCATTCCTGTCTATATGAGGCCCCGATTACAGGATATACTGTAAATATTGCTAAGGATTCTGAACTGTGAGATTTGGGTAGCCTCAGTTTTGAAATATCAATCATTCTCACAATGAAAAACAGTATCACCTATGACCTCAGGCACAGTACTAGTGACCAGAAGACAGCCCATTGAACAGCTCTGGGACCCAGAGTAGCTGCTATAGGAGTGGAAGAAATAAGAAGGCATTGCACATGTGACATGTTGCAGTTGATCCTAGGAATGAGATGCAGAGGGGTGCAGAGAGGAGCGTTGGTAAGTTGTGGTGGACAAGAACGGGACCAGTGCATAAGCAAAGTTGGTCTCTTGGTTCCACCTTGATAGCTTCAATAACGGAGAACTGAGCATATTGTTTCCAGGTCGTTTTGCAGGACAGTTGGGGATCTAAGTATGCCCTATATTGCTGAGAGTCCAGTAATGGAAGAGGCCTGTAAAGAAACAGAGAACATGGACTCCTTGTATAATTATGCCATATGAGTGTGAAGGACTGATCAAGACTGTGAAATACCACTGCAGAGAATACCGCAGTTGGAGACTGAGCCAAGTACATTTGTTGAGCTGTTGAAATTATATTGTTGTGGATTACTTTAACTTCATTTTTAGATTATATGCCTTCACAGGCAGGGTCCTCACCCCTTCTGTACAGTCTGTAAATAAGTTCATGCTTATTGTACTTGTTTTGTTTTATATTATCTACACCATCTTTTAGATGTACAGGGTCTTGGAATTAATGGCGTTTTAAGATATATTTTATCATTACAGATACCGTTACAGGTTGCCTTGTTCTAAGTTAAGTGCTGAATTTGTAGGCAGAGGACCACGAGGGGCTGTATTGCATGCTCATCACGGGCTTAGAGCTTTAGATAAACATGCTTCCCAAACCTGTGGAAATTCTGGGCGGGGTAGCCTCTACATGACCCACTGAGGCACTTATGTAGTGGTAGGCATGTGTCTAGACATGATACGTTCTGGTGGTGGTTCAAATTCCTGAGCCTCAGTGAGGCTCGTTGAACACTAAAGGGTAACTCTGTGTGGAGAAGTTGCAGCTTTAATAACAATTGTTAAATGGAAGAAGTGCATGTCCCGACTCAAGGCCCACTGCACATTACAAAGACACATGCAAAGTCCACAGTAAATTACATGTGAAATAATATTCCTTCAACATCTTTCTGTTATGCACACAGTTGTAGATTGTTGATCTAGTATTTCAATATTTTCTGCAGAATTTGCCCTGAGACAGCTATAGGAAGGCATAATTTCCAGAAGTGATCACTTATATATAAAAGTAATAAAGGGCCCTTTTACACTGGCTAATAACAACCTGGAACAAGCACAAAGAATGAGCATTTGCCCCATTTAACCACCCCTCCAATCAGCCAAGAAATGCATTTCTCTTATCTATACAACATATTACCCAGCACATTTAAAGGCATTAAAATCACAATTCCTCATCAATATGGTTCAGGTGGATTTTGAACCTAGGACCCCAACCCTGCAAGGCAACAGTGGCAATCGCTGAGCCACCATGCAAATGAGAACTGATTAGCTGAACAAATGTTTGCACAAACGCTTGTTCCCGATTATCAGCCCTGTAAAAGGGTCTTTATACTACTGTTGTTGACCATGACAGTGTGAGAAGATGTGTGTGTGTGTGTAGGCTTTTCCATAATGGGTGTTCTGTTTTGTAAAGGACTACTCAGGGAAATTAAATGAACTGAAATGTTCCATCTTGACCATTTCATTCTAAATCTACATTCTTCCTGCTGCAAGGAATACCACATATCTTTTGCTGATTATTTATGTCTTCCTCCTACTTCCCCTACGCCTCAGTGGGTTTCTGATTAAGAGTTAATATTATCTTGTCTGGAACCTTCATTAATTTGTATTGCATCACTTAATGGAAACGTATTCATTCTCTGGTCGATCAATGGCACTCACAAAGTTATGTTCACCTCTTCTGAATTTATATAGATACAGCGTATACAGTACTTAATATTCAGAAACAACTCATAGGCATATAAATAAATGGTTTCATAGATACTATACCAAATGTTTCAGTCAAACCTGACCTTACACAATGGAAAATCTTTGTACAAATGTGTTAGTAAATGGCCAATCTGCAGTGTAACATGCCTTGTGAAAGCAGCATATAAACTAGAGACTTGTGTACCACTGCCATGTGCTTAACTGGCACCACAATTTGTTTCCTGGTGTGCAGGTCACATCTTTATGAACTTTGAATGGACCCTTATGACATATGAAATTTCTATGACTTTCACTCGTATGCATGGGTCTTCCATGCTGTAGAAACATCCCCATTCGGATAAAAGAAAAAGAACTGGCTTTTAATCTGAACACGGACGGACTGGCCATAGACCTTACAGGGAAATTTCCTGGTAGGCCGATGCCCAGAGGGCCACCTAAGCTCTCCTCTTGGCCAAAAGCCAGGTACATAAAGATCTGATGCTCTCAGCATTAATTAATTAAGGCAGTATTTTGTGCTGCACTTTGGTATCTGGTTCTGCTGAGTTAGTATATTGTGCTGCAATGTGGTATCTAGGGCCACGTTAAGTTCCCAGTCCATCCCTGAATCTAAATTTCTGCAACAAATTTGCTATTTATAAATGTACTCTAATAATTTGTATAATCATTATTAGAAATGAGTGAATCGATTTGTAAGAATCGATTCCTCTCAACAAGCAGGGTGAAGTTGAGGACACTCCTTGATTGACAGGGCTGGACATCTCGACCAGCCCTGAAAATCTCAAGCCTGCACTACTGCTTTTAGTAGTAGCTTTAAATGGTGTTGCAAGTAGAGATGAGCGAATCGAAGCTGACGAAGTGGAATTCGATCCGAATATCAGGAATTATTCGATTTGCACCGAATCCGAATTTCCTGATGATTCATGGTAACAAATCGCATTTTTGTTCCGAAAATGGTGGCTGCACATGTTTGGACATGGAGCAAGGAACTGTGGGAACGAGGGATCACCCACAATTCCATGCATTCAGCCAATCAGCAGCCAGCCAGCCCTGTGATGTCACAGCCCTATAAATAGCCTCAGCCATCTTGTATTCTGCCATTCTCCAGTGAACGTAGTGCAGGGAGAGAAGTTAGCAGGTGCTAGGGAAACTGATAGAAAACCTCATCAAACGTACATATTGCTCAATAGAAGTGTAGGGAAAGGATAGGGAGGGAAGTATTGAAGCAGAACAGGGTTCAATAGGGGTGTTTAGAGACAGGGTAATAGGAAAAATCCTATTACACCTTGGTGCAGTGACTGGGGTTCAAAATTGCCATAATATGGCTGGTCATTTCAGGTTTGCAATAGATCATACCTCTGTAATTCCTTAGTAAAGCCCTTTTTTTTTTTGTTTTAGTGTTGGAAAACAGAAAGGGCTTATTAGCCGTTGTGTGGTGGAGTGGGAAAATTACAGCCCTTTGTAGCGTGTATTACTGGCAAAAAAAGTTTTATTTGGTGTACAGTGCCGAAGTTAAATTTTGTAAAGCATTGTATAGTTTACAGTATTAGTGGTGGAAAAAAAGACTTATTACCCACTGTGTGCTGAAGTGGGAAAACTACAGCCCTTTGTAGCGTGTATTACTGGCAAAAAAAAGTTTTATTTGGCGTACAGCGCCGAAGTTATATTTTGTACAGCCTTGTATAGTTTATTAGTGGTGGAAAGAGACTTATTAGCCATTGTGTGGTGAAGTGGGAAAATGACAGCCCTTTGTAGCGTGTGTTAATGGCAACAAAAAGTTTTATTTGGCGTACAGCGCCGAAGTTAAATCTTGTCAAACCTTCTGTCGTTTATTAGTGGTGGAAAAAAAAACTTATTAGCCGTTGTGTGGTGAAGGGGGAAAATTACAGCACTTTGTAGCGTGTATTAGTGGCAAAAAAAGTTTTATTTGGAGCACAGCGCCAAAGTTATATGTTCTAAAGCCTTTTGCCGTTTATTAGTGGTGGAAAAAAGACTTATTAGCCATTGTGTGGTGAAGTGGGAAAATTACAGCCCTTTGTAGAGTGTATTACTGGCAAAAAAAAGGTTTATTTGGCATACAGCGCTGAAGTTATATTTTGTACAGCCTTGTATAGTTTATTAGTGGTGGAAAAAGACTTATTAGCCGTTGTGTGGTGAAGTGGAAAAATTACAGCCCTTTGTAGCGTGTGTTAGTGGCAAAAAAAGTTTTATTTGGCGTACAGCGCCAAAGTTAAATCTTGTCAAACCTTCTATCGTTTATTAGTGGTGGAAAAAAAGACTTATTAGCCGTTGTGTGGTGAAGTGGGAAAATTACAGCCCTTTGTAGCGTGTATTACTGGCAAAAAAAGTTTTATTTGGCGTACAGCGCCGAAGTTATATTTTGTAAAGCCTTTTGTCATTTATTAGTGGTGGAAAGACTTATTAGCCGTTGTGTGGTGAAGTTGGAAAATTACAGCCCTTTGTAGCGTGTATTAGTGGAAAAAAAAAAGTTTTATTTGGTGTACATCGACGAAGTTATATTTTGTAAAGCCTTTTGTCGTTTATTAGTGGTGGAAAAAAAAGACTTATTAGCCGTTGTGTGGTGAAGTGGGAAAATTACAGCCCTTTGTAGCTTGTTTTAATTCCCTTTTTTTGTATTTATTTGATCTAACAGTATGTCAGACAGAGAAGTGGCAAGTAGTATGGCATCAGAGCGGGTGTTTAGTGCGATGGGGGCCCTAGTTACTTCAAGGAGAACTGGCCTGTCCACCCAAAATGTGGAGAGACTGATTTTTGTCAAGATGAATCAGGCGTGGATCAGCCAGGATTTCCACCCACCAAATGCCTGATGCATCAGATTAGAACATCCATGCTACCTTGACTAGAGACTGGTTTCTTCGCCTTAGCCACTATTCTGATGCCACCCGCCTGATGCCACACATCTGATGCCAAGTGCTCCTTTTTACACCCACCATCGTCAGCGGGTACTGTTATTTCCACCCACCTCCCCACACTGATGCTGCCTACAAACTGTATCCACAACATCCACAACGGCAGCATCTCCACAAAAGCGTATTTATTCTTCAAAAAGTCATCAGAACATGTGCAAAAATCGCCAATAAAGTGCAACGTTTCGGTTACATGGTAACCTTTCTCAAGCATGTACCATGTAATCGAAACATTGTACTTTATTGGCGAATTTTGCACATGTTCTGATTACTTTTTGAAGAATAAATACGCTTTTGTGGAGATGCTGCTGTTGTGGATGTTGTGGATACTATATGGATGACTCTAATGGATCTAAGGGTTGAATTGGCTGTTGCATTCCACTAATGGTCTGAAAGGTATCAGGTGCTGCTCTCAGTTATTTTTTGCTGCCTACACACTGTCATCGTGCCAATCTGTAGTCTGCTGCCACTTCCACCTCCACACTGTCATCATACCACTCTGTCGTCTCCTGATGCTACAGCTGCTGCCACTGCCACCTCCACACTGACGTTGTGCCACTCTGTAGTCTCCTGATGCTACTGCTGCCTCCACACTGTCGTCGTATCACTCTGTGGTCTCCTGATGCTACAGCTGCTGCCACCTCCACATTGTTGTCGTACCACTCTGTAGTCTCCTGATGCTACAGCTGCTGCCACCGCCACCTCCACACTGTCGTCGTGTCACTCTGTATGCTGCTCCTGATACTACTGCACCTCCACACTGTCGTCGTGCCACTCTTTAGTCTGCTGATGCTACTGCCGACTCCACACTGTCGTCGTGCCACTCTGTGGTCTCCTTATGATACTGCTGCCTCCACACTGTCATCGTGCCACTCTGTAGTCTGCTGCTGCTGGTGCTGCCTCCACACTGTCGTCGTGCCACTCTGTAGTCTCCTGATGATACAGCTGCTGCCACTGCCACCTCCACACTGTCGTTATGCCACTCTGTGGTCTCCTGATGCTACTGCTGCCTCCACACTGTCGTCATACCACTCTGTAGTCTTCTGCTGCTGCCTCCAAACTGTCGTCATGCCACTCTGTGGTCTCCTGATGCTACAGCTGCTGCCACTGCCACCTCCACACTGTTGTTGAACCACTCTGTAGTCTCCTGATGCTACAGCTGCTGCCACTGTCACCTCCACACTGTTGTCGTACCACTCTGTGGTCTCCTGATGCTACTGCTGCTGCCACTGTCCCCTCCACACTGTCGTCATGCCACTCTGTGGTCTCCTTATGCTGCTGCCTCCACACTGTCATTGTGCCACTCTGTGGTCTCCTGATGCTGCTGCCACCTCCACATTATTTCACCTTGCCACTCTGTCAGACCTTCTACAGTCACAGGCAGGTCAAAGTTGACAACAATTGACATTTGTTCTATGTCAATTCCTTGAGCACTAGTGGTAATGGGAGCTTTCCCCTTGTCATCTCTGTCATTGTACCACTCTGTGGTCTCCTGATGCTACTGCTGCTGCCTCCACACTGTTGTCATGCCACTCTGTAGTCTCCTGATTCTACTACTGCTGCTGCTGCCTCCACACTGACATCATGCCATTCTGTGGTCTCCTGATGCTGCTGCCTCCACACTGTCTCGTCGTGCCACTCTGTGGTCTCCTGATGCTGCTGCCACTGCCACACCACACTGTTGTCGTGCCACTCTGTAGTCTCCCCATGCTACAGTTGCTGCCTCCACAATGTTGTCATGCCACTCTGTAGTCTCCTGATGCTGCTGCTGCTGCCTCCACACTGACGTTGTGCCATTCTGTGGTCTCCTGATGCTGCTGCCTCCACACTGTTGTCTCGTCGTGCCACTCTGTGGTCTCCTGATGTTACTGCCGCTGCCACCCCCACACTGACGGGGGGACTGTACTTGTATAAGCGATTAATAGAACAGGTTCTGTAGAAATATATGTGGAATCAGTGAATTGGTGTAAAAGGAGTGTGCTCTTTCACGCTATAGTAGGATCTTGGGCCTCTGCACGGTTCTTTATAGCTGGCGCTAACATTGACCTGTAAGGCTGAGTTCACACTTTAGTTATTTGATCAGTTTTGGCCCCATAACTGCCCAAATAAGTGTGCAGTGATTCTAAGAGCGACGCCTGTCATCTGCATATCATACTGACTCACAGTATTGTTTCACTACCACAGCAGACTCCCTATGCGTGTTACTGCAAGGCACAGTGTTCTACACTACTATACAGACTCTCTGCAGCCAGGGAGTAGCCGTTTTTTAATTTGGATCGAATCAAATCGTTTCGGAAAATTCGGTGAACCAACCAAATAGAATTTTTGAAAAATTCGTTCATCTTTAGTCACAAGCATACAGTAGATGCTCTGCTTCCAATGCTGGAGCAACAACTGTGCATTTGCCGCAACACTCCTAGGAAGTGTAGCGACGCACGTCCAGCCGCTGCTGTAGTAGCGGAAGCAGAGCCTCTGTGCTTGCCCCTCTACTTAGAACAAAGGCGCTGGTTCCAGATTGTCAGGGTCAACTGAGATGTCCAGCCCTGTCAATCAAGCAGCAAAGGGTGCTTCCTCAGCTTCCAGGGGTACCCTGTCATAAGTTCAGAATCCTGCTTGATGAGACAAATCGATTTATTCATCTCTAATCATTATTGTTTAGACATTTTAAAGAGATTGACAAAATAAGTTATTAGAGTATTGTATCTACAGTGTACATGTCTAATCCTGCATTCTAAAATTGTTCCATTAACTTAAAAAACATTCTGATCCTACATTGTTAATCAATTGGTTATGTCTAGTCTTTCAAGTGTCCAAATGCCTTTGATAAAACTATGCTTGCCTATACTGAAATGTACCTGTAGTCCTGTGTATAAAGGCTGCTGTGTGAAACCTGTGAAGGTACTGCTTAAACATGCATTTCCTCTCAGCAATTGAACTTCACAAATGTGGCCTTGAGGGGGCTTTCCTTTCATTAATGGGATGTCATATGTCAGATAAATATTTTAGCAATTCAGGCTTTTCAAGCGGGCAGAGATCAAGTAAACTGTGTCTTGACATTTCTTTTTCTGTAAGCTGCCCCAGGAAAAGAAAAATTCTTAGAACTTCCACTGCATGATACACAGTATATTTCCTTAATTTCACATTTCCAAGTGCTCATATTTTTTATTGTCGAATGTTGATTGTGATATTAAAGTATATGTGAGTAACTAAGGAACTTTTCTGCCATCAGAAAATGACCTTCTGTTTTAATCACTTTTTTAACATATTTTAAAATAATTTTTGATGATGTTATTTTCAATTTTCCATGTCACTTTTTATATTTAAACTAAATCCAAAAATCTGCAGTTTTTGCACTACCCACTAAGTCTAATAATTGCCACCACTTCTTGGTTTGTACAGATTTCTTTACTGCAGTTAGCTCATTCTAATCCTGCCTGTAATTATATCATCTCTGTGTATAGATAAGACATGATCCACCATTCACAGTAGGTGATTGTCAAAGCTTATCTATTCTTCCCTTGTACAATGACATCTGCACAGGTCACAGGGTGTGCCTAGAAAACTATCCCATAGAAGTCAATAGGGTTCACTCCTGACCATTGTGTCTATGACCCAAGGAGCTACCATAAAGCAATTTTTTAATGCTGTGTATATGCTGTTAAAGGAGTTGTCCGGGTTCAGAGCTGGACCCGGACATACCCATAATTTCACCCAGGCAGCCTGCCTGACAAGAGCATCGGAGCATATTATGGGCCGACTTTAACACTGTCCTAGCCGTTTTACAGGCTAGGACAGCGCTAAAGCCCGCCCATTAGTGCCGGTGATGTCACCGGGCTCACTGCTGGGAGGAAGCCTCCGCCAGGCAGAGCCCGGTTCATCACCGGAACTGGGCAAAATGTCTTTTCCCTGCACGATTCAACGCAGGGTAAAGGAGAGTATCGGAGCATGATATGCTCCGATGCTCTTGTCAGACAGGCTGTCTGGGTGAAATTTTGGGCACGTCCGGGTTCAGCTCTGAACCTGGACAACCCTTTAAGAACAGCCCAGGCAAGATGGCAGCCCCCATAATCAAGTTCAGGAAATAAATTAAAAAAAAATCTACAATCAGAAAATAAAATCAGATTAGAAAAAAGGTGTTACTATCTGGTCTTAACTGGCAGATAAAATTTTTGGTGACACATTTTCTTTAATTAGCATTTTGGAACCATGAAAGGTGTAGATAGAAATGTAGAAACAAAGAAAAGTGATGGCAGGTAAAGAATACATGGTCCATCTACTCTAATCACTTACTGTTGACTTTCCAACCACATCTGCTAGAAGTTTGCTCCAAGAATCCACTACTGTTACAGTAAAATATTATTCTCTGACATTTCTTCTGATCTTCCCTCCAATTTATTTCAGATTATGTCCCTTGTCCTTGTGTTTAGTTTCTTATTAAGATATTTTAGCATATTTAATGGTTTCTATTATGTTCCCTCTTTCACTTTCTCCTCAAGGTGATGCAAATTAAAGGGGTTCTCCAAGTTAAATTTATTGATGAACTATCCTCAGGATAGGTCATCAATATCAGATCGGCGGGGGTCCGACACCCGGCAGCTGTTTGAAGAGGAGGCACGCTCCCTACCAGCGCTGCCTCCTCTTCACTGTTTACATGCTGGCCGTAACAGGGGTAGTGGTGAGTAGGTGTAATTACACCTAACCACCCCATTCATTTCAATGGGAAGAATTGCTCCCATAGACTTGTATGGGAGCGATCCTTCCCATTGAAATGAATGGGGCGGTTAGGTGTAATTACACCTACTCACTACTACCCCTGTTATGGCCAGCATGTAAACAGTGAAGAGGAGGCAGCGCTGGTACGGCGCGCGCCTCCTCTTCAAACAGCTGATCGGCGGGGGTGTCGGGTGTCGGACCCCGGACGATCTGAAAATGATGACCTATCCTGAGGATAGGTCATCAATAAATTTAACTTGGAGAACCCCTTTAAGTTCTTTAAAGAAGAAGACTGAGGAACCATGGAAAAAACAAACCATCCTTTCGTCAATGCACCCATACTGATTTTAGTCCATACTGGCCAATACAGATGTTCCAAAAGGTCATACATGCTCAGTGATACCATTTGAAGGACTAATGATCTTCCTGGGAACATTCTGGGAATGTTCTTCCATGAAAAGATTGTTTGTGGACTATCTATTATCAGAAAAATTCTAATACAGTCACTGCACATTGCATTTAGAATTTTAGCTAGCGGCATGATTAGATAAAAGAAAAAACTTACATAGTAAATTATCTTTTTGTCATAGCTTTAAATACTCACCTACATAAACGTGTGATTATTCGTTTCTCTTTTAATTTTCCAAACATTTGTCAAAGTGTATTTCTTTATTGTAATTTATTATGCATAAATATCAGTATGAGTCAAAGTGCCTTTAGACATTCAGGTGTTCTAATTTTCAATTTCATCACAAAATCAAAGGATTAATATACTATTCCAGGTCATAAAACAGTGCAGACACAGTTCACGTGAAAAAGCAGAACTATTAATTATAACACATTGGTTTATGAAATTGGCAATATTATCTATGATATATAAACAAAACTAAACCAGCTCAGCCATCCGCCTAAAGTAGATTACTCTTTATTGAGTAGATTACTATCCTGTTTCAGCTTGTGAACCATATATATAAAACTAATTTGTCATCTATTGCCTGAAGGAAAAGCATCTGTTAGTCAATCAACCAAATGCAAACTATGTAGACGTGAGATATTTGCACGGAAAGTGTGACCTAGAAAATGATGTGTCTGTCTAAAAATGTAAATATCATCCCTTTAAAGCTAATGCATTATCAGAAAATGACCTACTGTTTAAATCATGTTTTAATGTTTAACATATTTTTAAGGCTTCATTCACACGACTGTATTTTGTTTCCGAGTCCGTTCCGTTTTTTTTGCGGACCATATGCGGAACCATTCATTTCAATGGGTCCGCAAAAAAACGGAAGGTACTCCGTGTGCATTCCATTTCCGTATGTCCATATTTCCGTTCCGCAAAAAAGATAGAACATGTCCTATTCTTGTCAGTTTTGCTGACAAAGATAGGCACTGTTACAATGGATTCGCAAAAAAACGGAAACACGGATGCCATATGGAACGCCATCCGTTTTTTTTGCAGATCCGCAATTTGCGGACCGCAAAACACATACAGACGTGTGAATGAAGCCTAAAGAATTTTTAATTTTCCATGTCAATATCTATATTTAAACAAAAAACATAAAATCCTGCAGTTTTCTCAATGGCCACTAAGCCTAATAATAGGCGCCACTTCTTGGTCTATACTAGGGATGAGCGAACTTTTGAAAAGTTCGGTTCGGCGAACTTTCGTGAAGTTCGGATTCGTACGAACCGCACCTAAAACGAACCTTGCTATAACAGCTGAATAATTGCAGCTACAATAGTGGGAGTCTGATAGGGTATAGTTTCGTTTAGTTGCAGTTGCTATTACAATGAAAAAAGTGGAAAAATCAAAGTGCAAAAATAGTCGTCGACAGCCAGGTCGACAACATTTGACAGCATTAAAGATGTCCGCTGGAGCAGTCCATGTCATGCCAGAGCACCAAAAACACACGGAAGATCGTGGCACCAGCCCAAGAATAGGCTGCGTTGAAGTCGATGCGGTCTCAGTGACATCACAGGTCAGAAGACAGACAGGCGTACCATTTAATTAGACCTTGTGCACCCCAGAACAGGTACACATTAGCCAAGGTGTAAGTGATTACACGGGACATAGGACACAAAGTGCAAGTTGGCAACACCGGCAGCATTGCCTTGGACCCAGTAGGGTGGGAAACAGACATTTGACAGTGGAACCAGCAGCAGTGATAGTACTGTATTGGACCCAGTATGGTTGAGAAAAGACAATTGATGGAGGAGGAGGAGGCAGCAGCACTTGATTGCACCCAGGCCAGTACGGTTGAGAACAGACAATTGACGGAGGAGGAGGCGGCAGCACTTGATTGCACCCAGGCCAGTATGGTTGAGAACAGACAATTGATGGAGGAGTAGGCAGCAGCACTTGATTGCACCCAGGCCAGTATGGTTGAGAACAGACAATTGAAGGAGGAGGAGGCGGCAGCACTTGATAGCACCCAAGCCAGTATGGTTGAGAACAGACAAGTGACGGAGGAGGAGGAGGCAGCACTTGATTGCACCCAGGCAGTATGGTTCAGAACAATTGACGGAGGAGTAGGCGGCAGCACTTGATAGCACCCAGGCCAGTATGGTTGAGAACAGACAATTGACGGAGGAGGAGGCAGCAGCACTTGATAGCACCCAGGCCAGTATGGTTGAGAACAGACAATTGACGGAGGAGGAGGAGGCAGCAGCACTTGATAGCACCCTGGCCAGTATGGTTGAGAAGAGACAAGTTGAGGAGGCAGCTTCAGCAGCTCTTGATTGCACCCAGTATGTTTCCAAATAGACAATTGACAGTGGGGGCATTAGTAGGAGCAGTGTTCTTTTGGACCCAGAAGGGCCTAGTACACAGAACTGAAGTTGGAAGCTAAGAATATGCACTCTTGTAAAAATCAGTTTTTATACATGACAAAATGTTGATGTAGAGTTCAGCACAGGACAGTCAACATTAAAAAAACCCTCTAACATTACAGGTAGTCTAGTAGGATATGGATACGGTTAAATAGACAGACAACCTCACCCACAGAATCCATGAGGTGAAGAAAGGACATTTAAAAAGGCACAAATTCAAGAAGGCTTTACGCCAGTTCCATTATCCAAAAATACGTGTCCAATTTTCATGAAATGGACACCTCACTGGCACTCGCTTTACAAATTGACGCAACTACTCTGGTGTCAAACCTGTTGAATCTGGGCCTATGGCTGTTGGCGAGACATATATATGTATCTTTGTTACACCAGTTTGATGTCCTAACCGAGTGCAGCGCCCAACCCAATGGATGTATGCTTTTGTGTTTTTTTAGTGCTGTCACCAGTTGGCTTAAACGGAACCTGTCATCTCGGAACCCCCCCTGAACTAGAGTAAGCGTTGTATAGTGTAAGTGATGCTGAATCCGAATATGTAAGCTTTATCTTCATACTCACTTCCATTCTGACGCTGTGCTCCCACAAACCTGCAGTAAAATGCACTCAGTGGACTCTTCTTTGAGTCCTCTCCATTATGTGAGTGAGCACCGGAGTCCACTGAGTGCATTTTACTGCAGGTTTGTGGGAGCACAGCGTCAGAATGGAAGTGAGTATGAAGATAAAGCTTACATATTCGGATTCAGCATCACTTACACTATACAACGCTTACTCTAGTTCAGGGGGTGTTTCGGAGATGACAGGTTCCCTTTAAAGGATAAGTCCGGGCAATTTATAAGTTTCTGGTTCAAGTAAGGGCACAGAAAGTTATTAATTGCCTGGACTTATCTTTTAAAGTGGGTAGGGGAAAAACCCCTGATGGGGTATGGGAGTGACCTTCCCGCCCTCTCTTTGGTCACTCCCAAAAAACCTCACCCTATGGGTACCTTCACATGTGGCTTCGGGTCTACTGAGTAAAATCCACAGGGCATTTTTATACCGTTCACCAAACGGCGTTCAGTACTATGGTGCCGTCCGGACATACGCAGTTATGCGCTGAACTGGGTATTTGCGTCCCGCCCCATAGTACTGAAGGTGGCATAAAATCAGCCAACGATGCGCTGTGGGTTTTAGGCAGCAGAGAACCCAAAAAAAACATCCCATTGTAAAGGCACCCGTAAATAAGGCAAGTTAACCTGCCTTTCAGCAACTGTTTGTTGCTGTAACTAACTGTGGAGGTTTTTTATATCACAGTTGAAGGACAGCAGCCTCCGTGATATATACCCCATAGACTGCCTTATTCCACGCGTGACTGCATGAGAGGCGTGAAATCATTTGCACATAGAAGAACCGCATCGGGATTTGCGGTGCGAGATTTTACTACTCTCATGATAACAACAAAATACCTCAAGAACAGTTAGTACCCGCTCACAAAATGGTGAGTAGTGTTCCTTGGCACGGGTGCCAGGGATAGAACCCCATGGCTATAGTTCACAAAAGGTGAAATCCCCACTTTGTGAAGCATAGTCGTGGGGATTATTTTAGGGATGGTACTGTTCTTGGGGTATGGGTTGGATGGTGCACCGGTGTGAGGCATTAAGCTGGCGTGGAGATGTTAAATGGCCAACACACCATGGGCATTAAATTTGGAGATGGGGTTCTGTTTATTCAAATGTATCCGAAATTAAGTAGGGAATTTTTAAGGTGATTTTGTTTAATTTGGGGTCTAAGGGGGGAACATTACTTAATGAGTTAAATTACGGCTTTTTACGTTGGGCACATATTTAGGATATTAAGGTCAGTTTCTTGGACACACGGATTGCCATGCAAGACGGGTGACTGATGACTTAGTCATTCACATCAGGCATGGGGGTGGTATAATCCGATGTAATCCAGGCACAATTCATCTTTAGAAAAGTCAGCATCTCAACACTGTGGCAAGAGAGCCTCGTTCTTTGCGGTGTTACGATGTTACCCGCCACACTGAACACCCTCTCTGACGCAACACTACTGGCTGGGCAGGACAGCAGAGCCAAAGAAAACTCTGCCCGTTGAAGCCAAATGTCAAGTTTCTCTGCCCAGTACTGCACGGGGTCGGTGACACTTTGGGGCAGGGTACAATCCAGGTAGGCAGTGACCTGGTGGGTATGCTCATGCTGGTCCACGCCATGAGTCCGGTGTTGTGTCCCCTCTTCAGCAGCTGGCTGCATGAAATCGCTCATCAGTGATTGGAGGCTGTAGCGACTTCTCACGCCTCCACTAGTGGTGGTGGTAGTGGAGCGCGCTGGTTCCCCCCGAGAGGATGTTGTCTGGGAACCTGGCTGGTCTCGCTGGTAAGTTGAGACCAACTGACTGGTGAGTAGGTCCCGGTAGTACACCAGTTTTGCCTCCCTCTCTGATGGCGGAAAAAATTCAGCCATTTTGCGGCGGAAGTGAGGGTCCACCAGGGTGGCCAGCCAGTATTGGTCCCTCTGGCAGATGTCCATAATCCGGCTATCATTCCTGAGACACTCCCGCAGGCACCTTGCCATCTGCACCAAGGACAATGAGCGCCTCTCCTCTCCACTGTCCTCGGTATAGTTCCAGGGTCTGCTGGGGTCTTCCTCCTCTTCCTCTACCACCTCATCCTCCATCTCCTCCTGTGATTGAGAGGCAGAGAAGCCAGGTGGCGGTGTGTGGAATGGCTGGGTATAGACATCTTCCTCCTCCTCACCCTCCATCTGCACTTCATCCATCTCTGGGCTCAAGGCGATGTTCAGCCTTGGAGTGGTGGCCTGGGAATCCTCGCTGATGATGGTTTTCAGCGCACTTTCCAGAACATGGACAAGTGGGATGATGTCGTTGATCCCATAGTCATGCCTGCTCACAAACAGAGTCGCGTCCTCTAAAGGGATCAACAATTGGCAGACTTCACGCATCATCTGCCAGTGTGTGACTTGGAAGTCGCAGTGTGGCGTGAAGCTGCCTGATTGCCCCATGAGGTAGTCTGTAACGGCTGACCTTTGCTCATACAGACGGTCCAGCATATGGAGGGCAGAATTCCAGCGTTTTGGCTCGTCACAGATTAGCCGATGTTGGGACAGACTGCGATGTCTCTGGATCCTGAGCAGGGTGTTCCTTGCAGTGTAGGAGTGACTGAAGTGTTTGCACACTCTGCGTGACATCGTCATAAGGTCTTGTAGTGCAGGAAATGATCGAAGAAACCTGTGCACTATGAGGTTTATCACATGTGCCATACAAGGTGTATGACTCAGCCCTCCCTGTTGCACTGCAGAGACAATGTTCCTCCCATTGTGTGCTACCACACTTCCCACCGTTAGTTGACATGGGGTTGCCCACTGTGGCTCCGTTCACCCAGGCTCACCAAATGGAGGACAGCCTGAGAGCGCCGGGCCTGACATCGGTGGTAAGACACCGGGGCAGGTTGGACTGCAGTCAAAGCGGCGGATGGTTGCAAGGTGGTGGAGACAGAACTTGTGCTTCCCGCTGCTGGCCCCCTAAAGCACCGTGGAGGTGACAGTGGCAAGAATGGGCCAACTTCCTGATGGTCTTCTGGGAGGATGTTGACCCAATGGGCAGTAACAGACATGTACTGCCCTTGCCCATAATTTGAGGACAAGACATCAGCACTCAGGTGCATGGTCTTGGACACCGAGAGTCCCAATGAGTTGCCAACCTTTTTCTGCACATAACTGTGCAGTGATGGGACAGCTGTGCCAGAGATGTAGTGGCGGCTGGGGACTCGTCATCTGGGGTGCGCACACGCCATGAAATCCCTGAAAGGTTGGGAGTCCACAAGGTTGAAGGGCAGGGGCTGAAGTACCAGCAGCTTAACCAGGTGTCCGGTCAGTTTCTGGGCCATGGGATGGCTGCTGGAATACACCTGACATCTGCCCATGGACTCAGTCACGGATTGCTGCCTCATTAGCGGTGTAGATGGCAGTGACACTGTGCTGGTGCTGGCACCTGAGGCTGACGAGCCCTGAGTTTCACTGAGAGGATGCTGCATGATGGGATCTGCAGTGTATGGTGCATCCTGACAGGAGGTGGTATTGGGGTCACGGTTCTTCAAGGCCTGTTGGTGTTGCCTTTCCATATGCTTTTGCATCGATGTTGTCCCGAGATTATCACCCCTACCACGACTGACCCTCTCATTGCACAGCAGGCACAAAGTGATGTGCTTATCTTTCCCCAGGCGGAAGAACTGCCAGACGACAGAGGACCGTGGTTTGCTGACAGCCACGGGGGGTCTTGCTGGCTGTTGACTGCCACTGCTGCCTGAGGGTGCCCTCTCAGGACCAAGGCTTTGAGAGGGTGATCTCTGCCTGGTAGCTTGTATTCTACCCCCCCTCTTGTGCCTCGGTTCCTTGCAACAGTGGGATGTTGCTGTGTCGGTGGCACCTCTATTTCCTCCCCTGATGATGAGGATGATGCTGCTTGAGGGCGCCACGTCCAATCAGCGACATCATCATCAAACTCTGCACCACTGCTACTTTCCTCCGGTGGCTGGGACAAGATATCAGGTTTGGCACTGGATGCCCCTCCCTGGCTCTGTTGACTGCTTACAGCCAACACCTCCTCTGGAGTCTCAGTACGTTCCACCCGCTGACTTTGGTGGACTTCCTCCTCCTCTTCCTCATCACTAAAAAATGGTAGAGACTCCAAGGGCAGATCAAGGTTTCCCAAGAGTTCCCTGGCAGAAGGTGCCCCAAAGGTGAGTGGCATTCTAATAACAGGGGACGGGGCAGAGGACTTTCGCTGACCGTCCCATGTAAGGGTGGTGTCGGATGATCCAGCCGATGCTCGACTCCTCTTTTGGGAGCTTTGGGTGGTGGAACTGGAGGATTGGGTAAGCCAATCTAGAACCGCTGGCTGTGTGGTTCTTACATGACCAGTGGGCGTCAGGGGTAGCTGCACCCTGCTGCCATGCCTGTTACCCCGGCTGCCACCGGGCCTGGTGCTGCCACTTTTCCTACCCTCACCGCCTGCTGTTGCACTCCTTGCCTGGGAAGTGCTGGAAGTAGGACGCTTGGACATATTTTTATTTGGGTGGGGGAAAATGAAATTATGTATTTTTTTATACTTTTTTAAACTTTATTTATTTTCTTATAACTTTTTTAATTTTTTTTGCTTTTTTATTACTTTTTTTAACTTTTTTTTTTTAAACTTTTTTTTATAACTTTTTTTTAAACTGTTTGTTGCAGCTAAACAGGGTTGACGGCACCCAGCAGAGCAGCAACATGTAGCGTGTACTTTCGGTCACGGGACAGGAATGCTACCTGTCCTGACTCTTTTCTCACTTTTCTCTCCCTATTTCTTTTTTTATCTCCCTATCTCTCCCTAGATCACACATTTTTTTTATTTAAATGCCTTTCTCTCCCTATCTCTACCTATCTCTTGATTTCTCAGCCTCTTTCCCTATCTATCACCTTATCTTCTATATCTAGCTTTCTCTTCCTCTCTCCTGCTTCTCTCACTAACCCTTTCTATTCCTTCTCTATCTCTCCCTGTATCTATCTACTTGTTTGGCTATCTATCTATATCTTTTCTCTCTCTATCTAATACTAAGCTCCTCTCTCTCTGATGTCTGGCGACGACAAGATGTCAGCGCGCTCAGGCACTTCAGGGGCTGTGGGGTGACGTCACACATCTTGTTTTTCACAGAAAACCAGGATACAAGGGATTATAGGAGTAATAATAACTTGTATCCTGGTCTATTCTGTGAAAAAAGTACAGTTTTGCGTCGCCGTTTTTTTTTAACCAGATTCGTTACGAACTTTTTCAAAGTTCGGTTCGGTGACGAACCAAACTTTTGGCAAAGTTCATAATGAATCTGGTTCGTTACGGTTTGGTTCGCTCATCCCTAGTCTATACAGATCTCCTTATCTGTCATTCTAATTAGTGTTGAGTGAATCGAAGTTGACAAAGTGGAATTCAATCTGAATGTCAGGAAAAATTTGATTAATCACGAAGTCGAATTTCCTTGCACTTTGTGGTAACGAATCAGATTTTTTTTTTTTTATGGCTGCTGGACATGTTACAAAGAGGAAGTAAGAACCTGGAATGAGG
>ONZH01004745.1:0-18408 GCA_900303285.1 Rhinella marina | reverse complement strand
GGGCCTAGTTTCAGGGTTTCGTGCAGGAGGTGACCGTTTCCCTTGTTTGGTCCTTTTTCCTTCCCTCTTACGCTTGGTGTGGCTTTACCCTCCACACCAGAGCGTGACATTATAAATCGCCGAACAAAAATTAATGTCATTTTTGTGCAGACATGGATGCTATTACTGCACTTACTGAACGGCTGCAGGGACTCTGCTTGGAGGTAGCTGACATCCGCAACCAGATTCAGAGACCACAGGCTGGTGGTTCTGAGGGTGCTGGGTCTCAGGCCTTGGAGCCTAAGGTCGCCCTCCCGGACAGATTTTCTGGGGGATGTGATAATTTTATTCTATTCTGGAAGGCATTCTGTACTCGGCTTGGGGTACAACTGTATTTTTCCTCTGCCTTTCACCCCCAGACGAATGGACAGACTGAGCGTACCAATCAGAGTCTGGAGACTTACTTCAGATGTTTTGTCTCTGAGAACCAGGAGGAGTGGTCCTCATTTTTGTCTCTGGCAGAGTTTGCCATAAATAATCACAGACAGGACTCCACTGGTAAGTCACCATTTTTTGGTGCATATGGCTTTCACCCGCAGTTTGGCACATTTTCTGGTTCTGATACTTCTGGCATTCCTGAGGAAGAACGTTTTTCGTCATCATTGTCATCTATATGGCGGAAAATTCAAAATAACTTGATAAATATGAGTAACAAGTACAAACGTGTGGCTGACATGAGACGTATGAATGGTCCGGACCTAAGTGTGGGTAATTCTGTGTGGCTGTCAACTAGGAACATTAAGTTGAAAGGTACTTCTTGGAAGTTGGGTCCAAGATTAGTGGCCCATATAAGATCATGGCCATTATTAATCCTGTATCATTTCGTCGTGAACTTATTCAGGCTCTGAAAATCCATAATGTGTTTCACAGATCTTTGCTGAAGAGATATGTTGAACCTCTGGAGCCATCTCCCTTGCCACCTGCGCCTGTCTTGGTGGATGGTAATTTGGAATTCTAGATCGTCAAGATCATTGATTCTCGAGTTCTCTGTGGGACTTTTCGATATCTTGTTCACTGGAAGGGTTATGGACCTGAGGAGAGGACATGGGTACTGGCATTTGACGTGAATGCCAGTCGTTTGGTGAAAGCGTTTCATAGGTCTCATCCTGATAAAGTTGGGCCTGGGTGCCCGGCTAGACTTTCAAAAGTGACATAATTTGACATGTTTTCCTCTTGGTTTGGTTGCTGTTTACCACACCCCTTTCCCTCAGCTGTTGCGGGTGATTGTCTTTCCCCTATTTATCCCTTCCTCTCCCAGTATCCCTTGCGGTTTATACTTTCTGCTGACATTGTTGTGTGTGGTGTGGATCTCGGCTGAGATCCGGTTGCTGCATTATCTGCATTAAGATAAGTGTCCCTTTTGTGTTTATCCTACTTTTCCCTGTAATGGGATTCTGCCGCATGGATGGTGGTGTTGTTCTCCTCCTGGGCGGCGGAGTGGACGCTCCAGCCGCCTCCACCGCACCAGCCGGCACTGCGAACATCGAGTCAGGAGCCGGTGGGATTCTCTTGGCCAATTGTGACGCTGTGTTATCCTCTGAACTAGAAGCTTTTTTGGGTAACTCACTACCAAACACCATCTCTCCCCACTTTGGTCGCAGTTGCTTCGCCATGCTGTGGTATATTGTTTACCGCTGGCTTGAACTGGAGAGGAGGGCGGAGTAATGATGGAGGAGTCTTCACTCCCTATACGTGCAAATGGTTAGTTCCCGGTGGGCCGGGCTGATTATTGTTATTAACTGTTGCCTAGATTTGTTGATTTATCCACTAGCACTAGATGAAACTGGAAGAGTTTCCGTGACAACACTAGAAGACACAGGTGCAGAGAAAATTGTATTCCACGGCGCAAGGAACTGGTCGTCAATTGAACAGGATATCGATTCTTTTATTTGAAATAGTACTATGCGTTTCGGGTTATAAACACCCCTTCTTCAGGTACATACAGAATGCTACAATACACAGAGTCTCAGTATAAATAACCAAAAAAACCCGCCAAAAAGAGAGGGGGGTGTGAAGGGGGGAGGTCAACTAAATTAACATAATTGGCATAACCTTAACCCCTTCCCGCTATATGACGAGTATACACGTCATGGAGCACTGCTATTTAGCGCTCCATGACGAGTATACCCGTCATTACTTTAAACTGTCACCATGTCTGCTGACATGGTGACAGCGCTGAGACCCCGGCTGTTACTTACAGCCAGGGGTCTCAGCTTACCAGCCCGGGACCAATGGGGGCGGTCCCGGGCTAGCGATCGCTGTGATTGGCTAGTCTGTACAGACTAGCCAATCACAGCGATCCTGCTGCTTTTTCAGGATGGCGAGTGGAGCAGAGTATCAGCATACAGCTGATACTCTGCTTCAAACTGCTGACATCGGTGCTGGCACCGATGTCAGCAGTTTAACCCCTTCCATGCCACGGTCCGTAGGGACCGCGGCATGGAAAGAGTTAACAGGGGGAGGGAGCACCCTCCCCCTCCCATCGGGCGCTGCGGTGCGCTGGCAGCGCCGATGGTGTGGGCTGAAGAGAGGGAGGAAGCTCCCTCCCCCTTCCATCGGGACGCTGTCTGTGCTCTGGCAGCGTCCCGACGGTTACCATGGCACCAGACGATTTTCAGAAGCGTCTGCTTGCCATGGTGTAATCAAAGCCTGTTCAGGCTCCTGCTAAAGGCAGGAGCCTGAGAAGGCTTAGACTGAGTGACAATACACTTACAGTACACTATATAGTGTACTGTAGTGTATTATAGAACAATCAGATCCACTGGTTCTTCAAGAACCAAGTGGGTCTGAGTCTGAAAAAAACTGTAAAAAAGTGTAAAAAAAAAAAAAAAAAAAAGTTAAGTTAAAAAAAATCCTATTTTTCCCCCAATTTGAAATCATATTGGCTACTTCCGTCGGCTCCATAGAAATGAATGGGAGCGCACCGCGCATGCACGGCCCGGCTCCCATTCATTTCTATGAGCGGCGCGGGGAGCTGCGCCTGGTGGTGGCCGAACCCCCGGAAACCTGGGGTCCTCCAGGCGCAGCGCTCCCCGCTCCGTTCTGGATATAGGTGCTGGTCCCAGCGGTGGGACCCGCACCTATAAGACAATGGGGGCATATCCTAGTGATATGCCCCCATTGTCTAAGATGAGAATACCCCTTTAAGGTGAAAAATGGCTATGTCATGAAGGGGTTAAGAAAAGAGAATAATAAGTGTAAAATGTTACATACATTGGTGATACAAATGGTAGAAAAAGAGAGAGAGGAAATGTCTGTTCTGCACAGCAAGAACACTAGGTAGCCCGAATCAATATGCCGGGCTCCGTGTCTCATGGAGCCCGATCACGTGACTAGGACGTTACCTAGCGACGAGGACGCTACGGCCGATGCCATAGCAAGATTTGCTTTCCGGCATGCGCAGATCGCAAGACCTGAGCACAATCACGTGACCGGGACTCCGATCACGTGATCGGGAGATTCCTCGGCAACAGAGACGCTACAGAGAATGCTGAAAGATAATGAAAGGAGGCGGCAATGTCCGAAGCTGGACAGGAACCGGCTCCAGTGTAAGGAGAGAGAATTAAAGTTGTATGATAAAATAGAGGACCCTGTATAAATATATATAATGGATTACTAGAAATTGTGGAATAAAAATTCTTATATAATAGAGACAACAATAATAGAATTAACCCTAAAAGGGATTCACAAATATAAAAGAACATGTAACATATAAATATAATAATAATAATAATAATAATAATAATATATTATATATATATATATATATATATATATATATATATATATATATAAATATATACATAAAAGGTATAAAGCAATTAGATTGTCGTATACATTAATGTTTAGAACAATGAACTGAAAAATACTGTATAAATGTATATAAACATACATGAATAGATAAATAAAGATGTTTTGTCCACCATCTGAAATGTATAAAAAAAAAATATATATATATATATATATATATATATATATATATATATATATATATATATATATATATATATATATATGTAGATCCATAGGACATCATAAATTGATTTCAAAAGCCAAGAAGACTTGTGAGTGTCATTCAGGGCATTCCTTGGTTTCCCTGATATCGTATTATTCGTAAACTTGCAAGGAACTGCAGAAACATCAGACATCATCAATATATGAAAGAATTCACATAAGAAAGGAAAGTTGGTTACCTGGAATTTTGTTCCTTGAATCTGAAGTCAGCACAGAAGGGTTCATCTTGCCTCTAACTTCCCTCCTAAGACCGTCCACCTAAAATTGAGAGAATTAGCACAATAATGACTTCAGTATATAAACACATCCCCAAAACAATCTGCTAAAATTAAATAAATCCACACAAAATTGCAAAACAACCTTTACATTTATTAGGACAGGTATGTGTTCTGCCTTCAGTCTCAAGAAAAGCAAAATTCCAGGTAACTAATTTTCACTTTTCATCTTTGGCAGCACAGAAGGGAGTTATAACAGATAACAAAAGGAGGGAATTATTGAAACACTGCACTTAATACACCAATGCTGAAGGCTTAGCTCTTAGCATTGATGTCCAGCTGATAGTGAGTTACAAACATTAAAAGGTATAGACCAGGAATCTTCATTACAGATATCAATAAGAGAAATTTGCCGAAACTCTGTCGAAGACTGCTATAGATCTAGTTGAGTGGAAATCTTTTTCCTTCTAATGAATTTTTTAACTTTCCTGTTTTGGAATTTTTTGGAACTTTCCACGAGATCCCAATGTGGAGTGCTCTATTTTCTCATGATCTGGAGAAAGTAATTGGATTTGAGTTTCCACTCTGCAGGGTTGAAGATTGTTGCTAGAGATGAGCGAATCTATTCGCCGCTTTGTAGATTTGTATCGAGTCTTGGAAATTTTCTCAACCGAAGAGAATCCGATTTTTTTAGGATTCGCTTCGTATTATTTGTAAATCTTAGCAAAATTTTGAACGCTAACGATACGTACGATCCGTACGCATTCTGCATGAGGCGGGAAAATGACGATACGCCCCCGTAAGAACGGGAAAGTGAAGATACGCCACCCTCAGAACTGGAAAAAAACAGCCCAGCCCACCAGGATTTAACTATTTGCACACATAGGGAGTGAAGACTCCTCCCTCAGTACTCCACCCTCCTCTGAACCAGTTTAGACCAGCGCTGAAGACTGAGCAAGTTGCAAGCATGGCTAAAGAGCTGCGTCCCAACTGGAATCAGATGGCCTTTGGGGACGAGTTGCCTGAACCACCGCCCGCTACAGACATCAGGGTGTCACAGTCTGAAATCAATAGAACCCCATGGCTGGTGTGGCTGGAGCATCTGCTGTGGCTTGTGTGCCAAAGATGGCTGGAGCGTCCACTTTGCCACCCAGGAGGAGATCCACGACAACACTTTCTATAAGGCAGAACCCGATTGTGCCACCATCGGTGACAGCCCATGCGCAGACCCTCTGGCACTATAAAAACGCTGTGGAGGAGTGGGTCATCCAGGTACTGGACCACTCTAGGCCGGGAGATCCTGCATTGGAACACCGAAAGGGACGGTCCTGTGGTTTTCCATTGAGAGAGGGTCTGGCTTCCTGGCAGACGATGAGGACGGAAAAGAGTATTTTGTGGGCCGCAGGTCGGTGAAACGGCCATACCTGCCACAACCTTGGCACAGCCTGTACGTGGGGGGGGATCAGGTGGAGTACACCCCCATGGCGTCCCTGAAAGGCCCCTTTGCGACCCGAGTTACCCTCCTTTCAAAGCCATTGGTACCTACAACAGAACCTGAAGTGTGGCCGGATGAACCACCAGGTCCAGGACGCTTGCACTGCCTTCAGGAGTCCCCAGATGGTGTCCTCTGGTTCAGGGAAATGCCATAGCCAGAGCCTCTGATTCCTAGACTGCCAGCACCACCACCACCACAGTCCTTTCAGCTGGGTCAACTGATGACAACATTGGTTAAGTTCCAATCCACCAATACCAGCTGCCGCGGAAGATGAAGCCAGCAGCAGCCAGGGAAGCTGGGGCTACTTCCCTGGATGCAACCTTTCTGGAACAGTTGCAGCCGGAAGTCCTTACCCTTGCTGTCCTGGCAGGAGAATCGGAAAAGCGCAAATGGCTGCAGCGCTAGCCAGCGTCACCACCACACGGACTCGGTCAAGTCCTAATTCTGAAAGAAGAGGGCACTGGAGTTCTACTACGGCAGCGAGCGTGGCCTAAAAGAGGCAGGAGCATCCTCTGATGACGTTTAGCAGCAGCTCCAGCGAGGAGGACTTCAGGTCCCTCATTTGAGGAACCATTCTATTGGCTGGGTGATGTAATGGACACCTCGGGAGGACCTATGGGAGCCACACCATGGACTGAACCTGATGGATGAGAGCTAGTTGACACTTTTTATGTTTGGTTGTTTGTATTGTGCCCGTTTGACTCTCACCCAGATGGGCATGGCTGTCAGGACCCCCTCCATTCTGTAGAAAAGTCCCAGTTGCGCCTAAGCACGCATATTTTCCTCCCCCCCCCTTCTCAGGTTATTTGGGAGCCCCCTTTGCAAAAAGGGTTTTCTATTTGCTGCTATTTTCTATTATCCATGTAGATTACACGTTACATGTTTGGATTACAATATTACCTCACGTGGATTACAATTGAATTTTTGACTATGTGTTCCAGACAGTGTTTTATTATGCTAAGGAGCCACGAAGAGAGACTCTTACGTATATCTGAGCCTTTTATGGTTGCAGATATGAAATTGATTGCTCTAAAATGTTTGCATACTTATGTCTTTGCTGTATTTTTGCTACACTGTTTTACTGGTTCAGCACTTTAGCCCATTGTGTGTATTCTTTTTCAGGTACTGCAATGTATGTGTCCTATTATGCCCTTATTGTCTAGTGTTTTTAGTAAATTATGCACTTAGCTGGATAGCTAGCAGTGAGCACCTTATTTTTCTACCTCATATGGACTGCCTCTAAAGACTGTACGCCGCGGCCTAGCCTCGTGCGTATGACGCATTTGCGTGTTAATAGTACGCTAAGGATTCGTATGCACTTTTGTACGCTAATCCTTACGTATTGCATACTTTTAACTACGCTGAATGTATGTTCGTAATTTGTGCAGGAATGTTCGCAAAACAACATTTGTTTTTTTGAATGTAGATTCAACCGAATAAATTCGTTTAAGTACGAATCTTGTCAGAAATTCGGCAAATATTCAGCAAAGGGATTTTTTGGATGATTCGCTCATCTCTAATTGTTGCTTTTCCAGAGTGGACCACTCTCCTTGAATCCAATGGTTGTGAAGATGAGCGCCCTACCTTTTGGCAGAAGCATCTGTGGTAATGATTATAGGAGAGACAAACTGAAAAAAATCTCTCTCTCTAGACAAGATACTGTACTGTAACCATAATTGAGACTTTGGACTGTGGTCTGTTTTAGACGAAACAGGACATCTTAAAGCATGTCCTGTTGAAAATCTCTGATTTGAATTTTCACCCTGGGTGCAGCATCCATAGCTGCCATAAGAGGTACAAGAAGGTTTATAACTTTCCGGTCTGAGGAAATGGGGGATGAGATTCAATTTAGCACTAAATTTAACACTTGTTGTTTAATGGATTCCCTCTTTGGCTGAGATAACTACAGTGTCATGGATGATGTATCTATTACAGTTCCCAAGAACTATTTGATAATGGCCATACATCCCATTTTCCCAATTGATCAGGAATCCCAAAGACCGTAGACGATAAATAACCAATTGAAGATGCAATCTTAAAAGACTCTTCATCAGAGTTGCCAGGAGCCTATCATCTAGGTGAGGAAATGCATGCAATATCTGCAGACAAAGCTTCACCACCACTACAAGGGATATCTTCCTGAAGATTCTCGAAGCAGGAGAGAACCCGAAAGAAAGTGACTTGGACATGTTATATTTTTCTGTTGTTACAAATCCCAGAACCTTCTGGATGACTGACTTATCAGCACATGAAGATAAACATCCTTTAGGTCCAGGGTTGCTACAAACTATCCTTCCTGCAATAGTGCTGTAAAGTAAATCTTCCTGATATAATGATTCAAAATTGAAGGTCGATTTTCAGCTGCCACTTTCCATGTGGCGTCAGCACTGCAAATAACCTTGAATAAACCCTCTGTTCTCTTTGATGTTTTGGCACAGGTTCTAATGCTTCTTTGGCTATGAATTCCTGAACCAGACTGACAACATGAGGATCTTCCTGCCAATTAAGAATTACCCTGTCTCTTTGGGTACTGTATGTAGAAATTCCATGGCATAGCCTTCTTTTATGAGGAAGCGTAAATGTGTGTAAGCCAACCACCAATTCCTTGACTCTTTGCATTAAAACTGATCTAGCTATAAGGTTTCTTCTTAAGTCTTTCTGAAGCTGCTCCGGGGAATTTTTGATCGTCTCTTCCCCTATCCACATGTCCTCGAAATCTGGATCTCTGGAATGACTGCTTCTTGTTGGGACAACAAAAAAAACAAAAAAAAAAAAAACAAACAAAAAAAAAAACTTAGACTGACTTCTCCCTCTGGACTGAGGAAAACGAGAGCCTTGTCCTCTTTATTAGCTTCCAATAACTTATCCAGATGTATCCCAAACAGTCTGCCTGGTTCAGAGGAAAAAGAACATAAATTGCCCTTAGATGATACATCCCCAGAATAAAAGCACAGCCACATAACTCTTCTGACAGACTTTCAAAATGCCATGTTCTTTGAGATAACTCTTAATGCATCCATAGGAAGAACACAGAGGAAATCTGCTGCTAACTTCAAGGTTGATACTTGTTGGAGTAACTCTTTTCTGGAAATGCCATCTTCAATAGCTCGTAATTTTTTACCTCTCGGCATGTTTGCCATGCTGCAGCCGGAACTCCGGACCGCCCCATTATAGTGAATGGGGACAGAGTGTAGTTCCGGCCATATATCTACACTAGTGGCAGCACGGATCCGGCAGGCCGTTCATCCGCCGGAACAGCTTGACGGACACTAGTATGAAAGTAGCCTTAATAAAACTCTCAAGGCACGTGCCAACAGCACTGTTGCCATTGCAGCTTAATTCAGGGCTTTCATTCCTCTTGTTTTAATTAGGGATGAGCGAACTTTTGAAAAGTTCGATTCGGCTGATTCGCCGAATTTTACAAAAAAATTTGCTTTGTGATGAATTACTGTACTTCGCCACAAAGCGCATTTTTTGTAAATAGTGAGTGCAATGACAGGGAGCTGCGATAGCGCCGCCACCCGTCATTGTACCCCTCAGATGCCGCGTTCATACATGATTGCGGCATCTGAGTGCAAAAAAAGTGTAAACTTAACATTAAAAAAATAAATAAAATCATACTTACCTCCTCCATTTGCTCGCAACGTGCCGGCCGCCGCCATCTTGCTTGAAGATCTGGAGCGAAATCTTGCTCAGCGCCATACGTAACTACGCACGGGATTTCGGCCGGGATCTTCAATCAAGATGGCGGCTGGCGGCCAGTCGCGAGCAAATGGAGGCGGTAAGTATGGATTTTTTTGTTTTTTACACTATTTCAGGTTAAATCGATTCACTGGGATTCGATTCGCTCATCTCTAGTTTACTTGTTTCTTGCTTTTTTAGTTATGACTCTGTTTTTACATGTACCCTCTGATTGTAAAGCGCCATGGAATATGTTGGCGTTATATATAGAAAAATTATTATTTGAAGTGCTTCCCTTAAATTTGATGTTCATTATTTGAAGAAGCAGTCTTTAATATTCATGAGCAGCAGGACTAGCCTCATCCACTCCTGCCTGCCCTGACAGCTTTCTTGTTATGATTGTGAATACAGCAGGAGGAAAGCTGTCAGCCAACAGTGGGTGTTCGGGGCTAGTCCTGCAGCTCATGAATATATTGAGGATTCAGGGGCACAAGAAGGGCACAAACTGAAACAGAGCATTGTCTGTTACTACCTTATGCTGGCCTCAAAGAGGGCAGCAAAGAGGTTATGACAGAGTCCATTTAACCAAATTGCATCTTTTTGCAATACACACAGGCCTACTGACATAATTAAACATGTCATGTTTATTGTATTGTACTATACTACTGGCATATTTCAATATCATTTAAGAAAGAAAAAATATACCTGCCATGATAGTATTTTTTCTGTGGATTGCAGATTACTAAAATTGAGTTCCATCATATTTTTGTATTTTTACATATCTAAGGTTTCTTTCACATCACAGTCCTTTTTTCAGTCATGGAATCAGTTTTTTACTGTACGGTACATCTGTAGCTGGATCCATTTCCAAACAATTTTAACCTGGGAACAAGGCATGTGACCTGTTGAATTTTTGAACAAGGGGTGTGTCAGTTTTCATCATGTTTCATGAAGGTCATGTTTCATCATTTTTTATATGGATTAGTTTAAATTATTGAAAGAAACGGATGTTCTTGTATGCAATCAGTTGATTGATTTTTGCCAGATTGCAACTGAAAGCATTGTATCAATTGTTTTGCTGATTAGAAAATAGCAGACTTCACTTTCTAACCCAGTAAGGCCTCATAGCAAATGACCATTTCTGTTTTGCGTCCGTAAACCACGTATCTTCAAAGTACAGATACAGTTCGTGTGCATGCCACATTTTGTTGCGAACCCATTGACTTCAATGTGACCACGGTCCTTACTTTATGGACAAGTATAGGACATGTTCTATCCTTTGTGCAACAGACATATGGATGTAGAAGGCATATGGAAGTAATGGAAGTCATCATGCAGTGTGTCAGTTCTACAAGGGATAGAACATGTCCTATTCTTGTCCGCAAAGTGCGGAACACAGATCCATTGTAGTCAATGGGTCCGCAACAAAATGAAGCATGCACGTGGACCGCATCCATATTTGGCGGACCAGAAAACAGACACGGTTGTATACATGAAACTTAAAAAAAAAATTACATGAATGCAAAATATCAGCATCATTTTCTAAAAACAAAGTAACTGTGAAAAAAATAACAAAATCATTCCCTTTAGATAATTTATTTTAATTGTACTTATGAAGTGAAATCATATTTCAAGACACTTGCAGAATCATTTGTGGAAATGTATAACATTATTAAACACTTGTTTGAATTATTTTTAATATCCATCAGAAATGTGTTCCTAAATTAGAAGAATCATACCAGCCAAGTTTAGAAAGGGCAACTGCTTGGGCTTTGGCTAATGATAAACTTGCTCATGACATGACATTTAACTGACGTGTTTACTTTTCATTAATTAGTTGTGTAAGTGGCAAAGATGTTCTAATGTTAAAATTCCAAAAGTTTTCTATCATTTTATTTTGTATTGTATTTAATTATAGAGTGCCAATAAGGCTAGAATTGTTTAAGTCAAGATGTTGAGCTTAACTTCTAGTTGCGCCTTGTACATACAGATGGGGGTAATATAGCATAGGCATCTGCATTTTAGTATTCTGGTACTCAAAATTGCCATATCCAGCATAGCCAGACAACAGCATAGCCCACTGGATCCCTATATTGGGATCCGTCTAATGTCTGGCCAGAATGCAATTTTGTTGCAGGCGGAAAAATGCTGACTTTACTTTGAGTACAGCTAAAAGTGTGATTGCAATGGATTATCCACATAAACTTGAACAGCTGAAAAAAAAAAGAAGCTAATCTGGCACTACATTCATCTAGTATGACCAAGTACCTTAAAGTACAACAGATTCCAAGAGGTTCAGAAGTTCAATAGCTACAATATTGCTCTTTGATGATCATATCTATTGTGTGTTATGAAGTGGTATGTATTATGTAATCTACTCTCCTTGGATTTAATGTACCTGACTGTGCAGCATTTACAAATTGCTATATCTAATATACAGAAAGAGATTGTCAATCTGGATGTTGATTTTAAATAGACTGTTAACTTTGAGGAATATGATCGGGTACATGATGAGTTGAAGAAAAATATTGAGAACCTGCAGACTTCGTTATTAGAAAGCAAAATTAATACGTTTGAAGACAACAGGGATTATTTGTTTAATCATGTTTATATTGGGATGAAGAGCAGAGAAAGACTGAAGTGAGGTGGAGAAATGGGAATATGGAATCAGATTTGAGCGATATAATACAGAAAATGTGAGATCTTAAGGAAAACGCATGATATTGCAGTCGGATGGAAAAAAGAAAGGTCATATGCATTTTTCAGGCGATCAGAAGAATGAACCAGATACAGAAGATGTTCTATTATCCAGCAAAAGTGGGTCCAAGGAAAGCAAGTTTGGCAAAAGGAAAACAAATTAAAGGGGTTGTCCGGGTTCAGAGCTGAACCCGGACATACCTTTCAATTCACCCAGGCAGCCCGCCTGAACAGGGCATCGGAGCATCCTATGCTCCAATGCCCTCCTTTGCCCTGCGCTAATTAGCTAAATTTAGCCCGGTTCCGGTGACGTACCGGGCTCTGCCAGGCGGAGACTTCCGCCCGGCAGTGAGCCCGGTGACGTCATCGGCGCTGATGGGCGGGCTTTAGCGCTGCCCTAGCCATTCAAACGGCTAGGGCAGCGCTAAAGCCGGCCCATTACAGCCGGTGACGTCACCGAACTCACTGCCGGGCGGAAGCCTACGCCCGGCATGTTTACCAACAAAAGAGCCAGCGCAGGGCAAGGGAGGGCATCGGAGCATGAGATGCTCCGATGCCCTGTTCAGGAGGGCTGCCGGAGTGAGAACCTGAGTGAGTTCAGAGCTGAACACGGACAACCCCTTTAATAAGGGATCGACTTAGCTGGGATAAATTTGACTTTATTACTGACTTTTACCACTTCTGTAGAAGCATGAGACTAAAAATGCTCTGCACTTTTGTGTGCTTAAGGCTAGTGGAGCAATCAAGAAGGATAGCACCAATTATAGGCAACCTGTGGCCAGCAGGCTACCTGTTTAAATAAGCAGCATTTCCTGGGCAGATGCTTTGTGTTAATGGTGGTGGCAGTAGGGAAGCGAGGAGCAGCAACAGCAGCTGAGGTAGCGGCAGCTGCAGCCATGTAATACATGTTGGCAGAAAGACAGTAGTAGCTTTAAGGAAGATGATGGTCGGCAGGTCAGTGGCAGTGGCATGATGAAGATCGAAGCAGCTGTACTGAATGTGATGGTTGGATAGTCGCATTAGTGGAATGATGGAGGTGGCAACAGCAGCACAAATGTGATGGTAAGCAGACATACAGCAACAGTGGCAAGATGGGACACCATCATCCAGGCGAAATCTGTTTATTGAAATCAGCCGGAGGAGTGTGAAAATCAACCTAAATCTAGGCTTGTTTAATTTGGCAAAAGCAATGTTTTGGACAGTGGCAGACAACAACTTGGTCAAGCAGAGCTGGAAATCATATCTAAGAAGGTACTGGAGGCTGGGCAAGAAAAAAAAGAAAGTGAGCATGCTGTGCTAGTTCGGGTCACTGTTCCAGTGTGCCTGTCCAGAAATCCATGGGGTCAGGGAACTGGGTAAGTGAAGGAGACTGCCATAGTTCAGGTAGGCCTGAACCTGGGCATTAAGGTGGGAGCTGTCAGCTTGCTGACTGGCCTTAGCCTGGCACAGCACATGGAGAAACTACTTTGTCATGTTGAGGAGACTGAAATAGCGGCTTCTGCTGCTCGTACAAGCAGAGGGGAGGGGGGCGTCTGCTCAGCATAAGCTACAACAAATTGCATTCACAATGTTTCCTAGTAATAATGTAATTTGGCCTCTCTTTCAGACAGAGGAAAACATTCCCCCATTTTGCATTGGTAGCGAGGGTGTAAAAGCTTGGCTATCCAGTAATCATCAGACTGCTTGATGTCAACGATATGTCTTTCACTGCTTAAGCAAGCAAGTATACAGGTCTCCATTCTGGCCAGTGTGCTCGAACAGCCAGTTCTTCCTACCTATGCTCCCCATTCAGATGATTGGGTGTCATGGCTAGTGTCACCATCATCAACCTTTTTCTACTCAAACTTGACTCCTATTCCTCCTCCTCCTCAAGTGGCAACTTCTCCTCCCCCATGGGAGTTTCTCATTGTGGGCCCCCAACAGCTACAGAGAGCCACCTGTTGCATGAGCGTCAGCATCTGTTCAAAAATACATATGAGGGGGATGCCAGTTCCCGATCTGTAAACAACATATGCTCCCTGCTCCCTGGTCTAGTGCATGAGCAAATTGTTCACAGCTTTCTGCTGCTCGTACAGATGCTTGAGCATGTGCAATGTTGAATTTCAGCTAGTTGGAATGTCGCAGATCCTATGGTGTAGCTGAATACCATTCTAACGGTGTAAGTCCAGGAGTTCGTTCCTCACCATGTGAAAATAGCTGAAAAGAGGAACAGTCACCTGTACATTGCCAGCACCTTGAACAAGTCAGTGCATTTTTTTTTTTAAAAGGTCATGCAGGGAGCATGTGTTATTCTCCTAGGTTCATGGCGGCCTGGATGTTGTGCCCATTGTCTCTGACCACCTTGCCCAGTTAGAAATGGCAAGATGACAGCCAGCAGAATTTTTGCTGACAGCTGATGTACTTGAGCAACTGCTCACAGGCATGGCTACTCTTTCTCAGGTCGATTAGCTCCAATATGGCCTGGCAACACTTGACTTGACACATTTGATAGGAAGAATGGGAAGTGTGTGGAAGGCTGTGCCCTGTTTCTGTTAGTGATGTTCCTCCATGAATGAGGAGGTGGAAGAGGCAGCTAAGTGCCTGCTGTGGGAGCCAGCTCATTATATGGTTGGAGGGGTCAAATGGACCTGGCCATGTTGCTGGGGTGCTGCCTCTTCACTGCTGCATAAAATATTGACCCAATGGCTGTGAAAGACATATACTGTCCCTGCCCAGCTGCTCCAGGTATCCACCATGGGGAGCAGCTTGATGGTCAGCGAGAATCACAAGGAGTGGCCCGCATTCTTTAGAATGTGAGAATACAAGGCTCTACTACAATGGTACAACAGCAAATGCACCACCAGCAACATGGCCAGGTGGGGATTCGGCTTGTAGACAACCTAATTGCTGGTGGAGAAAGGTTTTTTTTATGGACAAAAAAAAAAAAAAAAAAAAAAAAGAGTCTTAGCAGGAGGAGAAGGTGATGATGACAAAGATTCTGTATTGCTTAGGGATGCGGTTGGTTGCCATAAAGAGGACCAGGACAAGGAGGACAGACTTGTTCTGATTAGGATTGCTGGCCAGTTGTATTTTCCCAAAGGATCCAGTGATGCCACCTCATGTGCTGCAATAGACCTGTGGTACATATGATTGTGTTTGAACAGCTATGGCTTATTTTAATCTTGCACACTGCTGTGGTTTTTTGTGGCCTCCTTGTGGAGAACAAGCTCCATACGGAAGTTTCTCGCACAGAGCTACAGGCAGCCAAGCTGGGCTAAGCTCTGGCATGTTTTGGGCCTAACCCACTCACAGCATCAGCAGGCATCACCAGATCACAAAGCAGAAGCGGCCCTGGCTGTTCTTCCAGAAGTATGTTGCCTCTGCTCTTTATTTCTGCCCCCACCTCTCTTCTCCACTGATGTTTCCTTCTCCTCAACACCCCGTTCTGACCTCAGATCAGTTCCCAAAATCAGACCCACAAGCTCCATCAGACCTCAGATCAGACCATTATCAGACCCCCAAGCTCTATCAGTCTCAGATCAGACCCCCAACAGCCTCAGATGAGACCCGATCAGACATTTAAAAAAAATAAATAAACCTACCTGTTTTCCCCGGATTGGCCCTGCCACTCACGGATCCCTGGCCTTTTTCCAGCAAGCGCTGCACTGTGACCTGATGTCATACATCGTCAGGTCATAGTTTACGCCTATGTGAACTACATCCTGATGCTGTAAGCCGTCAGGATACACTGCAGAACAGGGCCCTAAAGAAGACCAGGGAGGGTAAGTAGAGCCAGCACAGGGCTTCTCTCACCACTCCTTATGCCTGATTTTATATATAATATATATATATATATATATATATATATATATATATATATACATACATACATACATACACACATATATATACACACACACACACATTTACATTGAGTTAGTATAGAATCAGGATGCTAAAAATCATCAAAAGAAACCTATATTGGGTTAAGTTTCTCATAGTTTCATAGTAGATATAGAAGATGATTTTTTACATCCCACTAAATCTTTCCATTAATATTCCTGTAGGTTGCCTGACTAGCATGACCCAAGTGTTTGTTTTTTTTGTTTTTTTTTCCCTCATATATGCTGAAACTATACATATATCCAGTACCATGCTCTGTAAACACAGTTTATAAAGTTTGACTATATATCTTGCTTAGACCTGTGAACAGATTTGACATGGGAGAGGGGAGGGCTGAATTTACTAGAAACCACTGGGCATATAGTTTAATTAGATGTATTAGTTCCTCTAGAGGTAGTGATTTAAAAAGATAGGGAAATGTAATGGGGACAACATTTTCTGCTGATATATTTATTCCAGTTTGTATCATGAAGGGGGAGCTACTAGACATTTGTCAAAACATGACTATGCTGGTTAATTTAAGGTGGTTATTGTCACATATGGGAACGACCCTGTCACGTAACCCAGGTGCGATTGCCAAGGATTGATCTATTTCACACACTCAATCTCTCACACACCCCTACACACAGGCCTCAGAGTGAACCTAAATCACACCCCGACACAGCCTTTCATGCACCCCAACACGTAGCCACCATCTATGACATTTAAATTAGTACACCAATTAATTAGGAGCTCATGGAAAACCCCACAGCGTCCCACTTGCAAGCAGGCTCACAGTAGCACAGGCCACAGTTATAGCATATACACGGTAACACAAACCGCTCTCATACACTTAAAAATGGAAGGTACTGGGCTCATGCAGGGCACAATGCAAAACCATTAAAGTTGTGCTTTAATGTACTAAAAAAGGTACAGTACTTAGTTATGAAAATTACATGAAATAAGGCACATACATAAAGTGCACAAAACAGTTATACAAATAAAATGATAAAAACAGAAAAGTTCTTACTACTCACCAAATTGTGTGATCAGAGTTCATTCTGGTTCTGGGGATAGGAGAACGTGGAACATAACCCATGTTGATCGGATTCCCAAATTGTGCCAATGAAATGTTCTCAATCTTTAATTTTTTCCACATTCGGCAGAGGGGAGAACTGAAAGGCGTCTCCCCACCATTCTTGAACCAGCCTTCTGGGAAGGCCTTCATTATGGGTGCATGTTCCACCCTATCCCTCGCCTGGTAAAAATATTAATAAAAACCTGTCTTCCCATCCACTCTAATGGCAGAACCGCACTCCGGCCCCATTCACTGTAATGGGGGCGGGCCACAGATCCGGCCTCAGCACGATAACCCCTGCTGAGAGGCAGCCGGTGCGAAAATACAACAGTTACATGTATTTTCGCTCCGGCTGCCTCTCAGCAGGGGTTAACGTGCTGCAGCCGGATCCGCGGCCCGCCCCCATTACAGTGAATGGGGCCGGAGTGCTGTTCTCGCCCCACACGTGTACATGCGGCAGCACATATCCGGAGGGACCCTTCACCCGCCGGATCCGGGCTGCCGCTAGTGTAGAAGTAGCCTTACATTCAACTCTTATGAACAGTTGTAGCTACATGGGAATAGTGGCAGAAAATAGCTCATACTGCAGATGCACTCCCACGTAGCTTGGATGAAAAATAAATTAAATATGTTTTACACTTACTTGAGGCTGCAGGTACTTCAGGGGCCGTTCTGCCTCGACGGTGGTGATGCCGTCGTTGACGGTGCTCTGCAGCATAAAAACGTACACAATTGTTAGATGATGACTCTTTTTAATACTAACACATACTACTATTAAGATATTATGGGTGTTAGAGGGGTGCCATATCATATTTTTTTCTTCTAAAAAGGTATTTATGGCAATAGATAACGTTATCGTCGCAATAACTTTCTTAATATCGTTAACACGGTGCAGTAGGAATACTTTGGATATCGCCCACTGACAGTAACTGCAGCATGGGCACGTCTTTGAGTCTGTGTGTAGGACGAAGAAGAGCTAAGTATGAAGGGGCATATATCTAAGCATACTTTCTTTCAAACTAGTGCATTTGCCTGACACAAACGGGAGAACGGTCAGCACCATTAACAATAATGACTAGAAAACTTTCACTTAAGTTGTTTGGGTCGAGAGTTAGAGGCGTTGCTTAGCATGAAACAAAATTACCTCAGCGCACTAAGCACGATCACATTGTCCTTCTATACTTTTTTCATTATTGGCAGTGACTGCTGGTATATATACAATACAGTACACTAATTTTTTAACATGTTTTTACTTATCAAATATTTTGTTACTCACCCTGCCGTATCTCTGCGTGGATCTCATTAAGCCGCTCTGGGCATTTGAATTT
>ONZH01004744.1:0-35503 GCA_900303285.1 Rhinella marina | reverse complement strand
ATGTTTAATGTAATAAATGAAAATCGGGCATTATATGTTACATGGCAATATCTTTCTTTCAAAGCTAGAACCAGCCCTGTGCCTCTCATGGATCCAGAGATCTCCACTTTCATTGTTCTGCTTGTTCTACTAGATTTATTTCACTCTGGCAGCTCAGAGGCATGTCCTTTCTACTGTAGCTCAAGGGGCGGTGCCCTTTCTGCTGCAGCTCTCTCCCTATCGCAGCTCAGAGGGCATGTCCATTGTGCTGCAGCTCTCTTCTTGTAACTGGCAGCTTCTAACAGAAGATATGGTTGGTGGCAGTTAAAGAATGGAATGGAACATGTGCATCCACCTCGGGGAGATAAGGAAAAAAAACAAACAGCAGGGTGGCGCTATACAGATACATTTTATTTAATAATAAAAATATTCATTTCCATGTGTTTGAAAAATGAAGAATATTTTTCATGGGACAACCTTTTTTTTTTTTTTATTCCTAAATATTATTATTCAGTGTTCTCGGAACGGTGTTATCTAGTGAAGCAGAATAATTTGTGAAAGAATATAAGGTTGTGACGAAGGAGGAGTTTGCACAATCCAGATAACAGCACCTTGTATATACTACCCCTACAGATTCTTATATTTAATAGATTCAGTAAGCGGTGTGCATGTCTTCTAATACATGTCTTCATTACTGGTGGGGGCACAGACTTTCCTGCATCTTCACTGTTTGCAATATGCATCATTTACTTGTCCAGGTCCCATGTTTTAAAAAGGTTAACCAGTTTTTTTTATTTTTTATTTTTTTTTTCAAAAAGCAGATTTACTACAGTTTGTTTTAAGGAAACCAAGGCACTTTTTATTTATTTTTGTTTTTTTTTTTTCTTTTACCAATATATCTTTTAAAATTGTGTTGTCTTAACTAGCTCAACTAGACCCATCCCTGTTCATTTATCCTGTTAGGACATATGGACGTCATGGAGGGAAGTCCTTCTCTATTACCCAGGGTGGAGAGCTGATGGTGAAGAGCAGCTCCCGCTTGGGTGTACTCAAGCCCACAATGTATTATTACCGTACATGGTCAGTTTCTCATTTCATATACGGACATAAGAATCCCCCACCCAGAGATATCCGCTGTTCACCCAAGTTGACACTTGGGCCAGCATCATTAGAAAAAAAAAAAGGGGTTGTCACGTTGAAGGAGCACCTTTCAAAGTCTATGGTGTGGTGCCTTGATGCAAAGATCTTCCTTGATTCCTCAGGTTTATGACGCCCTCATCATCCTCATAAAAATATAACCCTGCATTGCCTAGTTTGGGGAGTAGCTATGCAGAGAAAAGGTTGGAGCATGACCCTACTTTAGAAGATCATAAGGTTGACATGAACCAAGAGGAGGAAGACCGGAAGGAAACCTGTTCTTCAGGGTTTCTGAAAGATTTTTTTCCTCCAGTTCTTGATGTGACTCTGCATGGATTGGCTACTGGATCTGACATGTCTATTATTTTAATCACCCCCTCTGCTGGATCCTGTAATATGTAGTGGAAAACATGTTGGATCATGAACCTTCTCCATGCAGGCAATAAAGTTGATTATCCAGAAGAAGGTCAACCTTTGATTTTCAGCTCATCTTTTCACCATAAATCTTCTCCCACTTGATTAAAAAAGGTTTACGGTACTCTACAGACCCTTAGAATATTTTTAACCCCGATTAAAGGGTAATGTACATGACTTTAATGGTCAGCTACTCTACATAGGAGAATCCTTGAAGGACACATTCCCTGTTCTGTATCCAGTCAATAGTAGTTTTAAGAATAACTCTTTTGTCTGAGAAGAATTGTCTAGTGTTCCTCATCATCCAGATCATTCGGTTTAATCTGTAGTGAAATGTGGTGTCGAATAGTCAACTGGACCATGTGTCTTGTGACTAGCAGCATGTGATGTTCACTGTCATTGAGGTGTTTTTGTCGCTAAAGATATATAAATGAGTGTATGGCATTACTCCAACCCATTTACTCCAGACCACAGTCTATCCAGCTCAATGGCTCTCTTATACAACAGTCCTTAATGGGAACCCTTTACCTTGAAACACATGGTTCGATCTGTGGACAGCAGGTTATAGAGCAGGAGGAACTGAGCAGATCAGAATATAGTTTTCTGGGAAGAGATCTAGTACAACTTGTAATTCCTTTGTCTTGATTTCTGCTCAGTTTGGGCTTATCAGTGAGTGACTGTCTCCCTTGTCAGTGTGTCTATAGATACAGGTGTCAGTCACTGAGTAGGACCGCTCACTGGACTCCTAAGCTCAAAATGAGAAGGATTTAAAAAAATGGATTATGCCCAAAACTATATATCTGCTGTATAACCTGCTGTCCACAGTTCAGACTGTCCTGTTCAACGTGATGGCTTCCCTATAAACCAGGATTCTTATAACAGGTTTGATTTTGTGTATATATAATGTTCTAGGTCAAGACAAAAAGTTAGATTTGATTTACATTGATTAGAATTTAAGCAAACGCATTATGATTCTGGTAATCCTGACCCAAGATGTCCTGTTTATAAAGCATTTGAGCAGAAATATCCCAAATGCCAAATTGCCAGGAAATTAATGATGGTCCACAAGCCATCTTATTTCTGCGAAGCCTGCTCTGAGAACCCATGTAGGAGAATACGGGAGGTGGGGGCATGGGACCTGAAGCTCAGCATGAAGACGGAGAGATCTCAGGTGAGTATTTTTCTGCTGTGTCTTCAGGTCCTACCCTTCAGCCCCAATATTCTTCTCCAGGTCAATCCTGGTGGCCTGGCATGTTTGGAGTTCTGCTGTGGCACCTGTCACCTCTCCTGACATGTCTGTTTTAGTAACTACTTGCATTCCACATGTAATAACAATTCTGGAGCCTCTATTCTTATGACTCTATGTTGCGCCATTCCTTTATTATTCCTGCCAGAAGTTTTCAGTGAATCATTGGCAATTTGCAATGAAGGTCCAGATGGGTGTTACCAGTTAGGGTTGTATTCCTGCACGGTCTTGCACTATACAATCAGTGCTGCCAGTGTCAGACTTTGCAGGGACACACACCCAACTGGTAACTCCCATCTGGACCTTCATTGAAAAACTGCTAGTAATGAATTCAAAAATTCTAGAAGGAATTATAAAGGAGCGGTACAACATAGTCATAAGAATAGATTATTACATGGGGGATGCAAGTAGTGACTACAATAGAAATGTCAGGAATGGGGACAGCAGATGAATGTATATTACTGTTTACTAGAGCCTAAGGAGTAAAGGGGTTAAATGCCGTTGACGTTGGTGCGGTCCGTATTCTAACCATTCACTACGTTGTATCTGCACACGATACTAACCGTTTGGTCTTGTCACTTTTTTTTCTTCACGTCTTGACACTGTGTAGCATGCTGATGGGGAAATCTCAGAGCCTGTTGTAACAGAACCTGTTGTAACTTCTGAGGTATATTAACTTTCTTACAACTACTCGTCTTATTAATGAAACTTTTGTCTTGTGTTTTGTAGTTTTCAAAAATAACAAATCGTAATCACATTTGCTTGTTTGAGCAGTTGGGCACCTTCATCCTACTAATAATTCCACCCCTGATATAATACAGTACAGTGATCCCTCAAGATACAATGGTCTCAGGATACAATATTTCCAGCATACAATGGTCTTTTCTGACCCATCGTAAGTTGAAACCAGACTCAACATACAATGTCTCAGACTCAGATCCAACCAATCAAGGTCACTTCTCTGGTAAAATATCTGTATTAGTCACCAGTTATCAGCTATTCCTGACTGTTATATGTAAGGACTTGTTGTATCTGTCTTAGTTATCTGCTTATTTTTCTTAAATCTTCATTTTCTCTTATCTTGGATGACATTTTGGGGCTTTGGAACCAATTACTCAACAATGGTTTCAGCATACAATGGTCGTCCTGGAACCAATTAATATTGTAACATAGTTTATAAGGCCGAAAAAAAGCCCTCTGTCCATCCAGTTCGACCTGTTTTCCTACAAGTTGATCCAGGGGAAGGCAAAAAACCCCTGTGCGGTAGAAGCCAATTTTCCTCACTTTAGGGGAAAAAATTCCTTCCCGACTCCAATCAGGCATCAGAATTACTCCCTGGATCAACAACAACCCATATCTAGTAACTATAACCTGTAATATTATTACCCTCCAGAAATACATCCAGGCCCCTCTTGAACTCTTTTAGTTAACTTACCATCACCACCTCCTCAGGCAGAGAGTTCCATAGTCTCACTGCTCTTACCGTAAAGAATCCTCTTCTATTTTTGTGTACAAACCTTCTTTCCTCCAGGCGCAGAGGATGTCCCCTCGTCATGGTCACAGTCCTCGGGAAAAATAGATGATGGGAGAGATCTCTGTACTGACCTCTGATATATTTATACATGGTTATTAGATCTCCCCTCAGTCGTCTTTTTTTCTAAAGTGAATAACCCTAATTTTGATAATCTTTCTGGGTACTGTAGTCCACCCATTCCAGCTATGACTTTATCTTGTATTGTATCTTGAGGACCAGTGTATAGTCAAATATAGTAATTTCTACAGCAGGGTATGGTCATAATTGGTGTAAAAAGAGGCCGAGGCCTCTTTGACATCACAGTCCCTCAACGTTGTTCCTCGTTACCCAAATGGGCCTCTCCTGGTACTGACAGGGCAAAGGGGGGGGGGCAGTGGAAATCACCCATATATTAAAAAAATGGTTTTCTGGAAGTCGCTTCATGTATTCTACTTTTCTGCTGGCCATACATTCAGACAACGATCAGTCATCCATAGGATCGTTCATACTTATGATCCCATCAGCAATATACCAGACTAAACAGGGAGTTCATTTTTGGGAGAAAAAAAATGACTCCCTGGTTCTTGAGCCCAGTAGCTTAAAATTTAGCCAATTATACCATAAACATGCATTTTTCCAGCATGGCCGATTATGTTGTTGGCAGACGAGATTCTGCCGTCAGCCTTCATGAACGATAGTTTGAGCTAGTTTTTTAAATGACAGTCAACCTAAATTGGCCTTTCAGGACAATTTTTATCTTGTGTATGGTCAGCATTAGCACAGCAGATGGTCCTGCTTAAACCCTTTGTCAGACCATCACTGCAGCCAGAGAAAGCACCCCCCTTTCCCCCCCGTAGTGACTCTCCCAAGTGACCCTGTTCTGTAGTTTGGTCCAAATTGATGGAAATTAGGGCCAGCAATACCATATTGTGGCACATTATACCACCCCAACAGAGCCAAATACCATAGTCCATCACAAAATACTGCCAGCAGCACAAAATATATCCCCAAAAATTTCCACTGGCCAGCAGTGAGAAGGGCTCAGGCGGCCCCCTGGGCAGTGGCCTAACGGGAAATTTCCCCTGTGTTTGCCAACGTAACACAGAGATGGACCTCTGTTTTGCCAGGAGGCCTTACTTTCCAACCAACCTCTTTTCCCATCCCCACATCTTCCTTAGTTGGTGTCCCCACTTTCCAAGATTTGGCCAATGTATTGAAAGGCTACTAAACTATGCCTTCTGCAGGTATAGTTGTAAGTCGGACCACGCTTCCTGACCAGAAACTGGAGACTCTTGGTAAGGAAGATGGGATGGTCAGGTTGTCTCCAACCAAAACTGAGGTTTTTTTTAAGGCTATCTGGTACCACCTCTGTTGACTGGAAGTTTCTGTGTACCAACCAGGAAACCAGTTAAGTGCTCTCTTGGTAGCATACCTGCCTAGGACAAGACTTGTCTTTTAGACTTTTCTCTGATTGTCTGCCATTATTATTAGAAATGTAATTCTTGAAACTGCATTGTTATAGATTGTTCTGTACATGGTCTAACCAAGGTGTCTTCTAAATGACCTCTACATTTTGTCCATGGCAGAGTAAAGCAGATCCTAGGTACCAGACTTTACCGGGAAAACTGTCTCGCACCACTCCAAATGGGTCACATGATGCCTACAGAAAACCTGCGTCCCAGAATGCTTTGCACATAAACAGCGAAGTGAATGGAATTCAGAGCTTGTGTAAGTGATGGCCTTCGTTATGTAACCTTTGCTATATTATCTGTAAGACTGACCAGGTTTTATCATCCGACACCAAGTTCCATCGCTTCAGGTATCTATAGATCCATTCCAACTGATAATGGATAATTGTCATGTCCGATGATGATCCTTATGGAACCCAATCAAGATGGCTTTTATGGGGGCGGGGAGGTTTACTGCTGCTTGGTCACACTTAGTCTAAAGGCCCCTCTTAGAGATGTCCTGTTTTGCAATACATGTGGTCAAGGAGATCCTTTGGTGGGCTACACTGCCCATGAGGATATAGAAACCTGAGAAGGCCAACCTGTTCTTGGGCTCCATAGAGGACAACTTCTACAGCAGTATGGTTCCAACCTATGGGTGCCACCAAACTAAGGAGCGCCTTGGTGACCTTTTTAAATCTTCACACGTCTGTGGAGATCTGGGCGTAGCACCTTTTATACTAGTGATGGTCATGCCCCCGAGGAGCTTTACTTCCTATTTCTGGTGGCATAGGAAGAGTTCTTCCAGGTCCAATACTGGAGGTTCCTGGTAAATATAGATTTAATTTTTTAAGGATCAGATTAAACATTGTTTAATCAATGTTCTTCTTCCACTCTGATAACTAGGGCAATAAGAGCATCTTCAGGTCATTGAAGGTTTCTCATTGCTAGACTTAAGAAAGCCCATATGCCATATCTTTCAGCTTTACCTGGATTCCACCTTCAATTTAATTTTTTTGTTTCTTTTTTTAATTGGTTCTTGTGGGTTTATTTGAAGATATCAACAGAAGTGTCAGTGCCCCAGTAATAGGTATCGTACCACTGCATGCGTGTGAGATACTTCCTACCTCAATGAGGATTCATTGGTTTTCTTAAATGCAACCTTCAAACTTGTGTTCTCTAAGGCTGGTCATACACATCTGGCCATCTACCAACCCCTGCATGTGTCCTGAGTAGGGTGTACACCTTGATTCCTCTGGCAGGATCTAATCTCTCTATCCTTATCTTCCCCAATATGCTGGGGGAGAGTCAGGAGGCCCCCATACACATTAAATGGTTGGATGGTCCCAATGAAATTGGTGGTTTGCCCAAAATGTATCTAATTTTAGACGTGCTTTCTGAGGGCCTACCCTGCATGTGTACAAAACATGCACATCCATTTTTAATTGCATGATAATTGTTCTCTTTGTACACATAGAACATATCATCCATAAGGTCTAATAGGTCGTAGTGAGAGTTGATGGCCTCCAGGTCAACACCAAATGGGGTTGTCGTCTGGTGGACTTTAATTCAGTTGTTGCATCAGATCTTCTGGTACTATAGAGGGCCAGTCTGACCCCAGCAAGTAGACCCTACTCATTATCGACGTCACTAAGATGAGATTTTGGCTACAACCTTTCATTGAGGAGAAGGGTTGACATGATGAAGTCTGAGGACTAGACCTTCTGTGGCGTGTGAGCATGCTTTGTTAGAAACAACTTTGCAATTAATTGTGGATTTTAAAAAGGGAATGTGCATGGATATCTGCCCGACGTGCATTTGTGGGAATGAGGACCCTGTGAAATATTGCAAATAGTACTTGTACAGCTCAGAGCAGTTGAGAAAGGATGAGGTGGGGTTTTAAAGATTGTCTAATATACAGGATCCTAGTGTTTATTCTCTTACTTTAAGAAGGTGGGCAGAATAAATGATATCAATTTGTTTTACCCACATCAAGCCATGCTAGACTTCAGACTTTTCCAGAGCTGCATTCACAATTCTGCTGGCTGACATTGGAAACAGTCTGTTATCAGATACACCCCTAACAGCTTAGGCTACTATCACACTTGCGTTGTTAATTCGGTATTGAGATGTGGCAGAGGATCTCAAAACCGGAATTAAACGGATCTGTTTTGATTTTACACATCGGGACTAGAGATGAGCGAACGCGCTCGAAACGAGCACTGTACCGCTCGGCTCCCCTGCGCTCGCATGGGCGCCGGCAGCCGCTTCCGTCCTCCTCCGGAGGACGGAAGTGGCTGCCAGCGCCTATGCTAGTGCAGGCGAGCCGAGCGGTACAGTGCTCGTTTCGAGCACGTTCGCTCATCTCTAATCGGGACGCATCCGTTCTGTTGGGATACGGTTGTGTGAAATCAAAACGGAACAAACCGGATACGGCACTAAATACATTGAAATCATGGGTGATGGATCAGTTTTTTAGGCTCCTAAAAAAGCGGATCCGTCACCATTGACTTATATTGTTTACAGTGCTGGATCCGTTTTCTTCAGTTTTTATGACCGCTGCAGCAGTTTTGTGTCCGGTCACAAAACGGAATGCTGAACGGAAGGAAGACGTCCTGATGCATCCTGAACGGATCTCTTTCCATTCAGAATGTATGGGGACTAAACGGAAACTTTTTTTTTCCGGTTTTGAGATCCTCTGCCGGATCTCAATACCGGAAAACAACAACGCAAGTGTGAAAGTAACCATAGTTGAGCTCCTGTATGAGATGGCAGTATTATTTTATTTTTAAGATCAGATTACTGTACACTGCCCGGTATAAAAAATGATGCAAATCACTAAAACAAGCTCTGTATAGACATCAGTCTAGCAAAAAGATGAAAGATGTGGGATTTCAGCTCTGAAGCCTGCAGAATTTGGATTATACAGGACCGGATCAGTACAACAACATAAGTCATGCATTTTATTCACAGAGTCATCAACTTTCTATGTAGAATAGTCATAAAACAAATCTGTACATGCCCCCAGTGTGAACAGGCTCATACCCCTGTTATTATATACCCCTTGATTTGTTTGCCATATGTAGCCCCCCCCCCCCCCCCCCCCGGTGACCTCATCGACTGCTCTTTGGCACCAGTAACCTCTCCTAGATGTTCTCGTTCTCCGGACTGTACTACGACCCATCTCTGTGCCAGGTGTTGGCTTTCACTTAACTAGGCGTCATTGGCAGCCTCTGCCCGTCTCCTCACCAAGTATTTCTCAGCTAGGGATAAAATACTTACTCTACACATGTATTTCTGAACATCCTTTGGTGTCACTATTATATATTATACATGTTAGATTATTATTATATACTAGTATACATTTTACTTTTTCCGCTGCACAATTTTCCGCAAAAAATTAATTTTCCAATGAATTTTGCTGAAGATTTGCCGTAGATTTTACACTTCTCATCCAGATGTTTTCTGTAGCATACAGAGTTCTCTGTGGGGAGAGGACTGAGCCACTGGCCAGGTGCTTCTGGGGGTGGAACAGAGGATCAGGCATGTTAAATTCAATCTAACTGATCCTTTTTTGTCCTGACATCATCTCTGGGGTGAGATTCAGAGGTTCTAATACAGATAAGAAATTAAATCTCCTCCCATCGAAATCAGTGGGTTTGACTGACTTTACTCCTATGTGTATGGGCGCCTTTACTTATAGAGCACCTGTCAGCAAAACCGATTAAACGAGGCATACTGTCTGGTGGGGTTGATCCTGCTGGTCAATAGGATACCTGTCTTGTGAAAATTGGTTGCAGCGATTCCAAGAAAACAGTTATCCTCTCTGCAAATGAAGGCTTCAGTGCACTGGAAAGCTGTGGTGCACCGAGTGGCTATGCCCCTCCATTCAGTGCACTTGCATACAGAAAAAAAAAAGTGTGTATGTATGTGTATATATATATATATATATATATATATATATATATATATATATATAATATAAAAAATTTTATATATATATATCTGGAACACCACAGCCGATTTTTACAAGACATATATATCCTCTTAATCTGGCCGACCAGTCAGTATACCTGGCTTAATAGGATTGATCTTACTGACAGGTGCCCTTTTATCCAAATACTGCTGCTAATGTCAGACTGTGCAGGGACACACCCCCAACTAATAACACCCAATTGGACCTTCATTGCAAACTGCTAGTAATTTATTCTTAATTTCTACCAGGAATAATAGAGGAACGGCACAACATAGTCATAAGAATAGATGTTATTACATGGAGGATGCAAGTAGTACTAAAACAGACATGTAAGGAGAGGGGACAAGGCCTAAATATTATAGCTGCCTTCAGGGCGTACTATGCAGCCATATACTGGTGTTCTTGGCACAGTATGGCGCTCATGGTGCCCACCACTGGGCAGACTGTGGTTCAGTGCTCTGAGCATACAATTTTGAATGCAAAGGACTAGTGCATAATCTTGATTATACCACTCGGGATCTGGAACTATATAGCAGCGCCATTCCATGTCACTACAGTAGCGCCATATACGCTCATTTGATGGCGGTATTCTGTCCTCCGTTCATGAGAATAAGGTTAAGTCTGGGGTCCTTCTTGATGCTGGAATATAGGATTGACCTGCATGAGCTGCCATCAGCCTGTTCCCTCTATAGGGCCATCCACTTCATAGCAGGAGTTTTTTGTAATATATTATAATCTACATTGTAACCATGTACTTCCTCATACAGGTGAAACGGAAAACAACCTGGACATCACCTTTAATGACCTGTCTTCTGGGGGAAGTGAATCCGGCCCACAGTCCCCGCTGTCTCCCGAGGGCAAGAAGAGTCCAAAAGGCATCAAAAAGTTTTGGGGAAAGTAAGGTCCCATTTAGTGGCGTACATAGAGAAGTAAGGGCCCCATAGAAAGGATCAAACCAGGCCCCTAACACAGGACAGAAGGGTTTCTGCCTAAACCCCTTTCAATGGCCCCTTCGGACATCTTCCCATTGCTTCATTTGCTCAAACTTGTTCCTTAGAGAGTAGAGTCCTGACCAAGTTTTCACCTCCAGTAGAAGAGGAGATGATCCCAACTAAGACTGGGCCTCCTCTTGCCCTGGGCCCCATAGCAGTCACATGGTCTGCCACTATGGTAGTTACGTCCCTGGTCCCATTTCTTTCTATTTGTGCTGTGTATCTATAGATATAAATTACAGATATGTCGTGTCCATGTCTTCTCCGTTGCAGATTAAGGAGAACGCCCTCAGGAAACTTCCATACAGATGAATTGGGATTGTCTGAATTCAAAAGGGGGGGAATGAGAGCTACAGCAGGACCGAGGCTCTCGAGAACAAAGGATTCCCGCAGCAAAAATAGGTAATCAATAAGGGGGTTGTACACTTTGGAAAATTTTGTTTTCCATGAGAAGGGTCTCCTTAGCTGATCAAAGCATGTCAATTGGACCCCACCAGTGAATGGGGAAACCTGACAAGCAAGCATATTAGTCAGTATAAGGGCTCATGCACATAACCGTTGCTCAGCCATTCTGTGCATTTGGGACCGCAATTTGCGGTCCCCAATGCACGGGCAACTTCTGTGCGGATTCAGATGGATCCAGACCCTTTCAACTTGAATTGGTCTGTGGTCTGTCCGCACCGCAAAAAGTAGTACATGCACTACTTTTTTGTGGTGCGGAGGCAAGGACAGAAACCCCACTGAAGCTCTCTGTAGTGATTCTGTGCCTCCGTTCCCCACCAGACCTCCCAGATTGCGGACGTAATACGGGGAGAGCCAGGCAAAAGCTGTGTGCATGAGGCCGAAAGACTCCTTCACATGACTGTATTTTTGGCCCACCTCTGAGCCGCATTTTTGGCGAATAGAATGCGGATCCGTTCATTTCAATGTGTCCACAAAAAATGCGGAAAGAACATCCGTGTGCTGTCCGCATCTGTATATCCATTCCGTGGCCCCGCAAAAAAGATAGAACAAGTCCTAATCTTGTCCGTTTTGCAGACAATTGATTCTCAAAAAAACGTATGCAACATGGACGCATTTTGTGGACTGCAAAATACATACGGTCGTGTGAATGCACCCTAAATACATGGAGAAATATGGTGTTCACGAATGAGCGCCTTATTTATGAAGCAACTGTTCCACTTTTTCTGACGTCGGTGGAGGGCAAATTTTTTATTACAGTATTATTATTTTTTTTTTATAAAAAAAAAAAAAAAAAAAAGCTAAACTAAATTTGTTAGAAATATGGGGCATTGTACGTTGCATTGCATAGTAGTGATCGCAGCGATAGACTAGCGGGAAACTGGGGGGACCCCTGGTTGCCTACATACTTTACTAACATAGTAGTCCCTGTGAAGAGGACACGCCCTTTTAGGATCTCAGTCACCACCCATTAAAATGTGGACAAGACCAACCTCCACTGAGCCTCCCTCTCTCTCCAGGGCCCATGGCGGCAGTCTCTATGGCACGTACCTTGTAGTCCCCATTCTCCCTAAGGGCTGTGTCCAGTCTACGATGCAGAATGCCTATCGTCTTAAGAAGTTGCATTCCAGTGATATTGTACGTTACGGTTTTTCTTGCAGTGATTATAACGCCCCTTTTGCTCAGTGGAGTAACGAGCAGGTCTGTAACTGGTTGGAGGACTTTGGCTTGGGACAATACGTCATCTTTGCCCGGCAGTGGGTGAGCTCGGGTCACACCTTGCTAACGGCCACACCTCAGAGCCTGGAAAAGGTGAGATGTCATCATGGCGCCCCAAGGTTGGCTTGGGCAAACCTAGACCCCAAAACTGAATAATTCCTTTTTTTTGTTTTTTGCCCTAAAATATAGGAACTTGGCATAAAACATCCACTGCACAGAAAGAAGCTGCAGCTGGCCATCAGCGCCATCAACTCCAAAAAGGATGAAAAATCAGGGCAGCTAGATCACATGTGGGTGACACGTAAGTATATTTTGCCTTCTAGACTTATTTTAGTTAATTAATTATTTTTGCTTTTTGTCTCCTACCGTTTATTGTATTTGGCATACAGCTCCGATGCAGACCTAAGCAGCTATACATCTTTCCAACATACATTTGGTAGATCATTAAAGAAGAACTCCCGCAAAAATTTTTATTCTCTGACCTGTTAGAAAGGTGCATGATATAATCTATAGTGAATATTATCTTCTTATCAGAGACTGTAATTGTGAGTAATAACCTCTCTTCTTATTGTAGCTGGGTCATGTGACCAACTCCCTGATCTCCAACTGACCCAGGACAGAAAGCCAGTCACTGCTCTATTCATTCCTATAAGACTGAAAGTGAGGCTCCCATAGGAATGCATAGAAAATTAGACTTCCTGTCCACACATAAGATGCTGTGTGAGTTGGTGAGTCTGATTGCTGGTCACATGACACAGATGAGAAACTTCAGGATTATATAAGTAAAAAATACAGACACTGGTAAGAAAATGACATTCACTACAGATTACATCATGTACATTTCTAGCAGGGCATGGAATAAAATATTTTGCGGGAGTTCTTCTTTAAGTCAATCTCAAGGAAGGGATTATGACTGCAGGATCGGACCAGACAGGGTTTGTAGTCTGTAATCATGACTACGCATAGGTCCGCGTAGGAGCTGTGGCAGCAAAACGGTAGGAAATTTCTAATGTGGACTGGAGTAAAAAAAATTGGTTGCAATTTTAAGAGGCTGTTCTACTTATGAGCAACTGCATAGAAAACTGACTTTCCGGCAAATGCCTAATCTGCCTGCTTGATGCTTTTTAAAGGGGGTGTGTCACCTTTTTTTTTTTTTTTTTTAAGGGGGGGGGGGGTCCGTCTATTATTACCAAGAGAAGCCACACATTTTCCAGCAGTGGACACTGCATGGGAAATGTAGCATTACTTGGTGACCATGCAATGAATAGACAACCCTGTGATGTAAGGACACGCCCCCGTCCAGCACTCTAAAGGTACAATGAAATGGCCCAGTTGTAATGTGGTCTCATATAAACTGATGAGACCGCACTGTTTAGTTGCTCTTCATTGTTAATGGCCAGGTAGTATTGTGGGCGCCGCTCGGCCATTAACAATGCAGAATGACTAAACAGTGCGGTCGCATTAGTTTAACGAGAGCCAGATGAGGCTCGTATGGCTGCATGGTACTCAACCACAACATGACCACGCTACGTGGTCGTACCCTTACAGAGAAGATCACCGTTCTGCCACAAAGACATAGGATCCCCAAACAGAGGCCTTCTCTCTCTGCCCTAATAGACATATGGCTAGAGGTCGTTAAATGACTTATATCTATATATAGTGAATGAACATCTACAAAAATGAAAGTGTTACCCTCCTTTTTTTTTGTAATGTATAGGGGCAGTGATACTTACCATTATTGTAATATACTTTAATTACTGAAATTGTACATTTCTATTAGAAAAATAGCTCTAAAGTGGCCCATTTTGAGCCTTTGCAACGCTTCTGTCTTCTATTTACATAACACGGTCCGTGTTCAGCAAGTCTCCACTGTTATGTAAACTGAAGACAGAGGAGCGTTGCTAAGGCACAAAATGGGCAAGTTTAGAGCTATTTTTCTAATAGAAATGTACAATTTCAGTAATTAAAGTATATTACAAAGATGGTCAACATCACTGCCCCTATACATTACAAAAATAAAAAAAAGAATGACAATTACACTCTGACTACAGACTGCCAGCCTCCGTGTTCTGCAGCCTGTCATCTGTTAGTAGTGCTCCACCTAGAGGCTGCTATAAGATTAGCACAGTCCTTAGTACCAATGCTTCGGTAGCTGTGGGCATTGTCTTCCACGTATTTCAGGGATTAGCTGTAAAGGCAGTTTCCTCATAACGTGAAAGGCGGAGTGCCACTTTACAAATGGTTATTCCACTGCTGTTGTCCAGTCTAACATATTCACTTCTTATTAGGATGGCTAGATGACATTGGCCTGCCGCAGTACAAGGACCAATTCCACGAAGCCCGTGTTGATGGGAGAATGCTTCAGTATTTAACTGTGGTAAGAAGTCCCAGGGAACCTTTGTCCTTATTTTTGCAGGGGACCTTGGTGGGGGTCAGCAGATTGGACTTGCTCCCATACTGGCAGCATCTTTCATGTAGATTTGTAAAGTCTGAACCTGCTTACTGTAAAGTGTAGCTTTTCCTTTAATGCACTGGTGAGAATGTGTTGGGCAATTGCCTAGAAAGCAACTCCCTAATTTAGTATTATTTTCTTAATAGTTCTGTTTAGCCGACATAGCCTGGGTCCTGGATCAAGTTAAAAGGGAGATTGCAGATACACCCTGACAGTGCAGCCACCCATAGTGGATACACAGCAGATTTACAGAAAGTTTGCAGCATTTACAGTAGCAGCAAAAAATTTCACGCGCAAGCAGTGGAAAATTTGTGTTATGGTATCTGCTCATAAATTGACCTACAGTGCACATTTCAAATATTCAGCATGTCAATTTAAACTTCAGCCCAGATCCACCCTTTGCAATGCAGAGAATGAAATCTGTTGCTGCACTGTAAATTCCACAACGCTATGTGGGACGCTGTGCAGAAAATCTGCAACACCCGTCCCGTGTGGGTGTACCCCTAATATTTTCATAATACCCTCGTGCTGCTAAAGGAAGCAACTCCAAAAAAAATACCCAAACGAATAGTGAAAAGCTCTTCAACGTTATCAGGTCATTACCACTTTCAAGATCTCTGCTTGCTGTTAGCGTGAGATTACAACTGGAAAACCACTGACAGGCTAAACATTGGTGATCCCAGGCTTTTAAATGGAGCACAGTGACCCCTGCCCTCACCGCTCCTGACATGCCTGTTTTAATAGCTTCATGCATTCCCCATGTAATAACAATTCTGGAGCATCTATTCTTATGTCTGTATGTTGTGCCATTCCTTTATTATTCCTGCTAGAAGTTATGAGTGAATTGCTAGCAGTCTGCAGTAAGGGTACAGAGGGGAGGTAACCAGTTGGGGGTGGGTACCTGCACAGTCTGAAAATGGAAGCACTGATTGGATAGAGTGAGAATGTGCAGGGACACCCCCCCCCCCCCACCCCCACCCCAAACTGTTTACCTCCCCTCTGTACCTTTACTGCAGACTGCTAGCATTCATTCACAACTTATAGCAGGAAATAATAAAGGAATGGCACAACATACAGACATAAGAATAGATGTTTCAGAATTATTATTACATGAGGAATGCATGAAGCTATTAAAACAGACAGGAGAGGTGAAAGCTCCTCTTTAAATGCAGCACAGTGACCCCTGTTGGAAACTAGGCTTTTAAATGGAGCACAGTGGGGCCACCTTACTAGGACCAGTTTTTTTTACGCTGGTCTTAGTTTCCTAAAATAGTTGCAAGTCCCTTAGTAAATGTGCCCCCATGACTCCTGCTGGAAGCTAGGCTTTTAGATGGAGCATAGTGACCCCTGCTGGCCATATTTAGGATTGCAGCACAACTCTTGTTTTTTTTTTTTCAAAACTTCTTTAATTTTTTTTCTTCAACAAAAGTAGCAGAAATTCATAATGCGGCTGCCTATGCACTAACCAGTGATCTAAAACCTGCAGCTCTCCAGCTAGTTGCAAAACCACAACTCCCAGCATTCACGACAGCCTGCTTCCGATTGCGCTGTAGTGTTTGCACCATGTGAAGGTCTCTTATTGCAGTGTAAATATTTTGCCTGGCAACATGAACAGTAAATAGGATATGGAGCCATAGGCAAAATGTGATCCTTTCCTCACGGGGTCCAGAAACAGGTGCTCCAGCGAGGCCCATAAAGAGCCATTCCGGGAGTGGAGGAAGCAAAGGCTTAGAGCGTCGGTGCTAAAAAAGGGATGTGGTAATCCAGCCGACGGCCTGGGAGAGATGAGAAAATGTGCAACAGGAAGTGAAGATTCTTCCCCAAGTGCTCAGAGAATAAACATGACTATGTGCCAATGAGATTTAAAGGGAAATTGCCTCATTTTTAATGGAGTATTGTGGCAAATTTGTGCAAGGAAAAGTTGTACAATTTTATAATATACTTTCTGTATCAATTCCTTGAGGATTTTTAAAACTCTGCTTGCTGTCATTCAGTAGGGACTTTTATTGTTTACTTGCAGGGGTTAATTCTGACCTAGTCATGTGATGGGACACACAGGTGCAGGGCTCCGTTCCAATACAGTTATCAGAGATGTGTCTTGTAAGAAGCCCTCACATGAACGGGACAGAATTTTAACCCCTGGTAGCAACCCTTGGAGATTGAAAGACAGCAAGCAGAGATCCTGAAAACCTTGAGAAGTTCAAACAGAAAGTGTTTTGCAAGACTGTATAACTAGGTTATACAAATAAGTCACCTGACATTTTGAATATCGGTGCTTGCTGTCAGTCAATGAAACCTTAAAGGGGTTGTCTCACTTCAGTAAGTGGCATTTTTTCATGAAGAGAAAGTGAATACAAGGCACTTGCTAATGTATTGTGATTGTCCATATTGCCCTCCTTTGCTGGCCAGATTCATTTTTCCATCACATTATACACTGCTCGTTTCCAGGGGTTGTGACCACCTTGCAATTCTGCAGTGGTGGTTGTGCTGGAGCTTTTCCTATAGTGTGCAAGCCACGACCACCGCTGATGGATTGCAGGGTGGTCGTAACCCCTGGATATGAACCGTGCATAATGTGATGGAAAAATGAATCCAGCCAGCAAAGGACGCAATATGGAGAATCACAATACATTAGTAAGTGCCTTGTATTAACTTCCTCTACATGATAAATGCCACTTACTGAAGGAAGGGAACCCCTTTAAGAAGTAAATGGCACAAGGTTGAGTGCCCAGATTTTCCATTGGGACCCAGGAGCTTCACTTTTCACCTATGGGGTCAATACACCTCATTAAATTTACTGTGACCCAGCGTTTCTATACAATAAAAGCCCAGGGGTGGTGGTGGGGGGTTAATATATTCTATACGCACTGTGTACACAGAATACCAATACTATATAATAAAGCGTTCTTCTGTAGGTATTCCTCTGCCCGCACATAGTTTAGGTGTTATCCCCCTTTAAGTGGGACATGCAGCAGGGTCGGCGTACATCACCCAGGAAATATCATGTTAGGAGACTGACTTTTAATTAGGTTATTGAGAGGAGCGGCAACAGCTGCGGGGTTTCCCGTGTATAGGCCCCACTGACAACTCCACTGCACTACTGTCTGTGGAAGGCTAATTACCAGTTTTAACCCATGTAGCTCTGTGTATGGCAGACATTTTTGTAATATTTGTGAGGGGCATTAACAGGCACTAGCATCCGTTAGCCTAGGTTAGGGATGAAATTAATCTTTTTCATAGATCCTAACAAATGTGTAGCAAAGCTGAATTTGTCATGTTGAGTGAAATGAGGCACTCCCCTGTGAGTGATGTGTCGCACCCCTCCTCCACTTTTTTGGCTTTGGCACACTTTGATACAGCACCATAATTAATATAACTATCATGAGATCCGCTATTTGGGGTCCCGGCTGCCCTCAACCTCTTTGTGGAGGCCTGGACTAGAAGCCGTGCACCACCAAACAATCTAACAGGGGCGTAACCTAAATCTTGTAAACTCGTATGAGCGCAATGGTTTAATTTTTGCTCTGATCCATTCCTCTCGTGTGATCTGATCTCTTTCAGAATGATCTCCTGTTCCTGAAGGTCACGAGTCAGCTGCACCATCTCAGTATTAAATGTGCCATCCATGTACTACATGCAAACAAGTTCAACGCCAATTGCCTGCGCAGGAGACCCGCCGACGAGGTAAGTCATTTACAAGTAAAGCGCCGTCTATACATTGATCCGTTAATAATCGTGTACCTAATCTGTTCTTCCTGATAGAATAACATCTCCCCATCAGAAGTGGTGCAGTGGTCCAACCACCGAGTCATGGAGTGGCTGAGATCTGTAGATCTGGCCGAATACGCGCCGAATCTGCGCGGCAGTGGAGTTCACGGCGGCCTAATTGTAAGACATGTATATTTATCATCATATATTCCTAAAGGATGGTGGCAGAGCAGGTGACCCCCATGTGCCCATGGTGGGAACTGAACTGGTGACCCTTCTTGCCATAAAACACTGTTCTCTTCAGTCACCACTAGAGGGAGTTGCTGCATACAGATGTATACAGCTCCCATTCAGTTTAAAGGAGTTATGCCATAATTAATGTAAAGAAATGAAAATCGGACATCATATAGTACATGACAATCTCTTTCTAAGAAAGAGCCTTGTACCTCCCATGGATCCAGAGATCTCCCCATTCATTGCTCCAATTGCTCTACTAGATTTACTTCAAACTGGCAGCACGGGGGGGAAAGTCTTTTTTGCTGCAGCTGGTGAAAGTTGAAGGATGAAACTGAGCATTTGCGTCCACCTCGGTAAGCAGGACAGAATAATAAGAAAACAAGCAAACAGCAGGTGGCGCCATACAGAGAGATTTCTTTAAATAACTCTAGCCTCTTTTCCTAGAGAAGTATATTTACAAAAATGTTCAAGATCTCAGTTCCGAAAAATAAACTGAAATGACAGTTACACTTGATTGTGTGTGACCACCTCAGTGAGGTGGACAGAGAAATTAGAAAAAAAACAAAGAGCAGGTGGTGCTATACAGATACATTTTTTTGAATAGCTCAGCACTGATTTTTTAATTACATGTAATTACAAAAGTATTCAGATCCAGATGCTGGTTTGAAATATGTATACTAGTGGTTTAAATCCATTTAGCTCCCTCTAGTGGTGGCTGCAGGCAGAACTATTTTCAGAGCTCCAATGCTCTGCCTGTGTAATTCTCAAGCCCCATGCTCATTAGGGCTCAACCACACAACCGTATGTATTTTGCGATCTGCAAAACATGGATCCACAAAAAAAAAGATGAAATCCATGAGACGCATGTGTTGCATCTGTTTTTTTTTTCGGATCCATTGTAACAATGCCTGTCTAGTCCGCAAAATGGACAAGAATAGAACATGTTCTATTTTTTTTGCGGAAAAGACATACGGAAACAGAATGCACACCGGGTCATTTCCATTTTTTTTTTTCGCTGACCCATTGAAGTGAATGGTTCCGCATACGGACCTGTAAAAAAACGGAACGGAAAGAATATATACGGTTGTGTGCACCAGCCCTTACAATGAAGAGTGCTATAAGCCCGGTCTGCAGGGCCGTGTCCTTGTAGGAGAACATACCTGTGATTTTTCTCTTCATGTTATGGTTATGTCTTTGCTTTGAACAGATCCTCGAACCGCGGTTTAACTCCGATACCCTCGCCATGCTCTTAAACATTCCACCCCAGAAGACCCTACTGAGAAGACATTTGGCTACAAACTTCAGCCTGCTGATTGGTCCAGAAGCTCAACAGGAGAAACGGGAGATTATGGACTCTACCACTTATACAGCCCTGTCTACCACTGCCAAAGTCCGGGTATGTCCATGAATGCTCCTATTGAGGTGGGGGGGGGGTTGCCTGGAGAACCTTAGATCTTGTTATAATCTGATTAAGGATGTTCTGATTCTTGAAGAACCCCAGATCTTGTTGAAAGCTGATGCCTGCATGAGAGGCTACTGAAAGGGGTTATCCTATGAATTATTTTGATAGCTAAAGTTGTTTTTAGTGTACAAAAAAAACATTTTTCATCATATTCTGCTTCCATGTTGTCCCCTTGGTGCTGTTGGGGTTTAGCTCTAGACAGAATCCATCTCCTTCTCCCCCTGGCAGCTGACAATATAGTCCCTTCTTTCCTATAAGGACTATAAATCCAGGAGGCAGTCCTATCGGTGACTGACAGCTCTCTCTGTATACACAGTCATAGAGGGAAGGCTGTCAATCATTGATAGGACCGTCTCCTCATAGAGAGAAGGCTGTCAATCACTGATAGGACCGTCTCCTCATAGAGAGAAGGCTATCAGTCACTGATAGGACTACATCCTCATAGAGGGAAGGCTGTCAATCACTGATGGGACCTCCTCCTCCTCATAGAGGGAAGGCTGTCAATCACTGATAGGACCGTCTCCTCATAGAGGGAAGGCTGTCAATCACTGATAGGACCGTCTCCTCATAGAAGGAAGGCTGTCAATCACTGATAGGACCTCCTCCTGGACTTCATAGCCTGGAATGAGCAGGAATATAAATGAATAAAATCTAAGTGGTATTCCACTTTAAAAGTCAAAAACCAAAATTATTCACCAAAGTCTTGCGAGACTTTGTGAAAACTGACTGCCTCATCGGAGGCCGTACATTTTAATGCTGTGTGGAGACGGATCTCCGTACAGCATTAGGGCTCATGCACATGAACATGTATTTTCTTTCTTTCTCATGTCTGTTCCATTTTTTTTTTTTTTTGCGGATCGTATGTGGAACCATTCATTTCAATGGGTCCGCAAAAAAACGGAAGTTACTCTGTGTGCATTCCGTTTCCATATGTCTGTATTTCCATTCTGCAAAAAAATAGAACCAGTCCTATTAAGGATAGGACTGTTCTATTAGGGTCCCACTGTTCCGTTCCGCAAAATACGGAATGCACACTGACGTCATTCATATTTTTTGCGGACTGCAAAATACATACGGTCGTGTGCATGAGCCCTTACTTCGAAGTTTTAAGCAAAGTGACTTTGGATCTAGGATCCGAAGCTGGCTTCGCTCATCACTAGTGATTATATCTGACTCCGACTTCTCCTAAAGTCAAAGTACAGAGGACGCAGCAGTTGCAGAGAGAGCAGAGCCTCTAAGTGTAATGGTAACGCCCCTGTTGCTCCTAGAGGCTCATTTGCATATAATAAAACATCATTTTTTCTCAGCAACGCGGACACATATGAACATGGGACCAACACAGATGTCTTTAGCTGCCAAGAGCACATGTAACAGGTCAGCCAGTGTCATAAATACAAAACTGCTGACAGATGAGCTTTAAAATCTCATCCACTTTCCTGCTGCTGTAAATGCTATTAATTTCGTGCCCATAATCCCTGTGGTGGAAAATCTCTCCTGAATCTCCCTTCTGCCTACTTTTTGTTCTTGCAGCCAAAGAAACTGGGACTCTCTCACTTCGGTAACCTGCGCAAGAAGAAGCTGGACGACTCCACAGATTACGTATGTCCCGTGGACGCCAGCCCCCAGAAGAGCGACTTCAAGACCCCCAACAACAGTTCCATCAAAGAGGCAGACAAACTGGACCAGGTGGGCAGACTAATCTGAGGGCATCTGCACCTTCCTCACCCCTCATTGTCGTCTGTGTGTGTCTAACCACGCATTCGCCTTCTACCCCGTCACTACCAGCATGGCGTCACCCAGGACACCGACTCTGCCCTCTAATCTCTGTCTGTATTACCAAGCATGGCCTGGACCGGGAGCTGCCTGTAATCACTGACACTTTACAGATTTTATACAGAATTTTAATTTTATCCCAGAAATATTTATCTAGAGAGAAGATTATACGTGGTGTAAATACTCGCTGCACAGAGCTTTTATTTTTTTGTGCTATATAATGTAAGGAAATGAACGTCCGTGTAAAAAAAATGTTATGTTGTGAAGAGGACTGACCCCCAACCCATCAGATCTGAGAAAATAAATGAACCTGATAATTACTTTGTGGACGTTCATCTCATCAGAAACCTTATTTTCGTATTAATGTCATTGGTCTGGAGTCTGATATGTACACAGGCATCCACTAGGGGGAGCTCACTAGTACAGTGGGAACTGTCTAAATCCCAATGCAGTGAGCTCCCTCTAGTGGTAGCTGCAGGCAGACTGAATTTTCAGGATTTTGAGCTCCTAAGAAGGAGTATAGATTTAATATGAAGATGCTTTTTGTAGCCGCTTTCCAACCGAGTTAAGAAATGAGGGTCGCGACTCTATTACCTCGGTATTTCCAAATATAGTCTTGAAAATGATGGGTATTTGTAAACCAGGGCAACCCCTTTAAAAGTAGAGATTTGGTTTAAATGGACTAACTTCAAAACGGTATGAAATGACTAATACAAACATGTCCACTTTCCCCCAGAAACAGTGGCCACAAGCTGCCCACAGGTGTGTGTGGTACTGCAGCTCAGCCTCATTTATTTCAGTGGAGCTGAGCTGCAGTACCACAGGCAAACCATGGACAGGTGTGGTGCTGTTTTTGGAATAAAGCGGCCGTGTTTTTTCTAATCTCAACAACTGTTTTTAATCCTTGTAGGATGAGAGATTCATCATATTACTGCCAACTTGGCCCCATTCAAGTCAATGGGAATGAGTTTGCAATATCAAAGTCTTGGAAAGAGTTGGCGCTGTTTCTGGGGGGGGGGGAGGGGGGAGGCCCTTTTTTGGATTCTTGAGGGAACCCCTTTAAAAAAGGGTTCTCCAGGATGTAACAGTTGATGACCTGTCCCTAGGTTAGGTCATCAATATCAGCACCCCCGCCGATCGGCTGATCTGAAGCAGCTCCATCCACTATGTAATGGTCATTGCTGGTTACTGCAGCACTTCTTCCACTGAAGTGAATGGGAGCAGCACAGCCGTAACCAGCTCCGTCCTTAGATCGGTAGTGGGTCCGCCTTTCGGACCCCCTGCTGATCTACATGCTATAGTTCAGAGGGTTTGCAACCTCTGGCACTCCAGCTACTGTAGATCTACAACTCCCAACATGCTCCTTTCACTTCTATGGGATTTCCAAAGACACAAAAAAAAAAAATGTGTGCATGCTGGGAGCCGGTATAGTTTTAGAGCATCTAGAGTGCCACAGTTTGCTGACCCCCTTGCAGTAGGTGAAAATGCTTAGATTTGCTGTGCAGTGTCCTAATTTTTCCCACAATCCCCTGCAGAGAAGACTACTTTTTTTATAAGAAAATATCTGGATAGTCACAGGCCGCATGTCTCTGGATCGTGGGCTGCAGTTTCCATTTCACACGTATGAGATCCGACCATTAACCTCGTTTTCTTCGTTTCCATGTGCGTCATCTGTCCTGTAACTTACAAGGTGGCTGTTTTGTCCGGTGAAGCTAACGCTCCTTTTTTTTGGTAATGTAACCAACAATCATTCACACCCTCTGGAGGCAACTATGCCACATCCATAAACTTCACACTGATGCAGTACCACATTCTGCCACTAGGTGGCACTGCAGAAGTATGGAACATGCTTGTTTCTTTACATGACTCAGATATGAATGAATGGACGGTATATTGCCTTGTATAATGGATACGGTAAGTGAGACACTGAACGCCGCTGTGTGTGGTGCATGTCTTGCTGTTGCAGCCTGAATGTGACATTTTCCCCTTCCTCCATATTGATGAGGTCACTGACTGGTTTTTACAGATGGTGCATTCAGAGGGGATGGTAAAGCAAATAGGGGCTTTTTCTGAAGGCATTAATAACCTTACAGTAAGTATTGATTTTTTTTTCTTTTCTTTCCCATCAAATAATACTGAGGGGAACCGTGTTCATAATTAGCCTAATTCCAGAGCATCACTTACCTGCATAATAGAAAATTGCATGAATAATTATTCCATAATGCTTTATTGCCACTTATTAATTTCTTTAGGCTGTCATTAGACAGTATGTTCACCCCCTATCAGCAGATACAGGAACCTACACCTGCGTCTACAGAAAGGGGGTCTCTGCTGCGATCCTTGACTGCATTGAAGGGCCACATATCATTATTGTGTCCCTTGTCCCCTGCCATGCAGCCAGTGATGTAGCTATAGGCATTGCAGCGGTCACAGTTGTGACTGGACCCCTAAGCCAAAAGGGCCCCTAGGCTCCCCTCAACATACTAACAGCTGCTATGTCCTCTCTAAACACTGAAGCCTTGAGAGGTGAGTAACCACTGGACCCCAGGTATGTAGCATTCCACCAGGGATATTAACCCCAACACCACCAAGTTTCTTGCATTGATTCTCACTACCTTGAGATACCAGTGATACTGACATTAACCCCTTTACTACCCTAGAGTCCAAGGGATCCTGACATTAAACCATTCACTGCCCTAGACCACCAAGGATGCTAACATTAATCTGCCCATTTCCCACATGAACCATGAATAGTGTAATTAATTTCCTCACTGTCCCGGGCCACCGGGTATACGGACATTTAACTTTTTCATTGCACTAGACCACCAGAAATTCGGAAATGAACCCACTCACTGTCTTAGACCACCAGGGATTCTGACATTAACCCCTTCATTACCCTAGACTACCATAAATACTGTCATTAATCCCCTCACTGTCCTAGGCCACCAAGTATACTGCCATTGACATATTCACTGTCCTAGACTGCCAGGGTTGCTAACATCAACCCTTTTACTACCCTAGAATAGAAAGGATCCAGACATTAACCATTCACTGGACAATTGTAGCCCCTGACACGCTAAATGGTTGAGACCCCGTTGTTGCCAGCATGGTTACATGGCCAATGCAGAGCCCCCCCTCTATTGGGAGCTTGGGAGCCACCTATTCCTCCTCCTCCTGGTCCTGCCTTGGATCACATCTACTGGACAGTGATAGGGACCCCCTCCCCCAATCTATGTATGTTTTTTCATACATTCGGTAGATGTCCTAATACATATGACCTACACAGTACTGCTCTTGGATGGTATACCCTATGGCTCTCCAGCTGTAGCAGAACTACAACCCCCAGCCTGCCCGCACAGTTCTAGGGGAAAGTGACAGGTATCTTCATGACTATGATGAGATGACCCTGAAATCTTCTCGTTCTCACCATCTTGGCTTTTTCCATTGCAGAACATGCTCAGTCAGGACGAGCTCCTCAACAACTACAGGTTTCTATCCACCTACGATTCTTGGAGATAGCTCCCTGCGTCTTGGGGAAGGATCCATTATCGGAAACCAAAGAGGTGACTGGACTCATTCAATCCCAAATGGTATATAATTAATTTATTTGGCCCCCTGTGCTATGGATCAGGTGCGGCCATGCTGGATATAGATTTTTTTTTTTTTTTAAGGTGGGGGATATTACTAAAGGTGTACATTTTTTAAGTCTGCTATTAAAAAATAATATAAAAAAAATCAGAACATGTACATAAGGTTATAAAGAAATGTTGTAAAGTAAAAATTGTATATTACATTTTTTTTTAACCATTTAAAGGGTCCACTTTTAAGAACCAGTGTTGAAGGGGTTGTGTGAGATTAGTCAAAAACAGCGCCACTCTTGTCTACAGGCTGTGTCTGCTATTGCACAATAGCTCCATTCACTTGGATGGGGTTGAGCTGCAATACCAGACACTGCCTGTGGACAATGGTGGCGTTGCCTCAGGAAGAAAGTAGCAATTTTTTTTTTATTCTCATACAGCTCCTTTAAAGGGTTTCTGTCATCAGAATTTAGCCTACAAAACCGAGTGTCATTTGCAAATCGCAAATGACACCTGATGACAGAAAGCCTTCTTTTATAGAAACTGTACGGTAGTTTTTGTTAAAATAGCGTTTTATAATATGCTAATTAGGCCCCCTGGGTGCAGTAGACGTGAACCCTGCACCTAGTAGCGGCCGTAATAACGCCCCTTACCCCTCCTCCCTTGCGTTGATTGACAGGGCCGGGCAGCCATCTCTTTCGTCTCCCGGCCCTGTACGATCGCGAAATCCCGCGCCTGCGCATTGCGATAAGCAATCTGCGCACGCGCGTTGAGAGCCGGCGGCCGCCCGGGTCCCGGCTTCATCAATGCGCATGCGCAGATTGCTTATCGCAATGCGCAGGCGCGGGATTTCGCAATCGTACAGGGCCGGGAGACTAAAGAGATGGCTGCCCGGCCCTGTCAATCAACGCAAGGGAGGAGGGGTAAGGGGCGTTATTACGGCCACTCCTAGGTGCAGGGTTCACGTCGAAAAACGCTATTTTAACAAAAACTACTGTACAGATTTCTATAAAAGAAGGCTTTCTGTCATCAGGTGTCATTTGCGATTTGCAAATGACACTCGGTTTTGTAGGCTAAATTCTGATGACAGAAACCCTTTAAAGAGGCTCTGTCATGAAGACAACCCCTGCACAAATGCCCTACTAGGGCATAAACCGTGCATTACATAGATGACCATTGGCGATAGGCTGGCCATACAGCCTTACACATGCATGCTCTGCTCAGCCAAGTGTACAAGTTCTCAACAGGGAGAAAGCTTCAGCCAGACGCCTAATGTGACTAATGGTCCCTGGTTATCAAAAATGAACTTCCCCTTTAAGTGGAGTATAGCTTGGTTTGTATCTTTTGTCCAGAGTGTTTATATCCTATAAGAACAGTTTTGTATTTGCTGCTGTACGATAATAATACCTCTTGTGAAATCACAAAATAAAGTTTATGAATTTTAAGAAATTTGATGGGAGAAAAAAAAAATCTAATTTTTTATTGTAAGTATGTCCTGGATGGACAGATGTCTTTTTTCGGCCTTATAAACTGTTACTATATCTGTATGACCTAGACCTGGAGACATACACTACATACCCCAGCATGCTCCGTGTAGCTCAGCATTTCAGACACTCTGCTTTTTCTTATAAACAGCGCCACTATTATTGCAGCATTTTCTTGAATATGCTGAACTGCAATACCAGACTTGATCCATGGGCTAAATTGGAGCTATTTCTAGGAAAAAGGTGACTTTTTTTTTTTTTTTTTTTTTTTTTTAAATTTCCTACAACCTCCCAGAAACAGCGCCACTCTTGGCCATGGGCGGTGCCTGGTATTGCAACCTCAGGCTCTGTGGTTCTATTCTGTCAGGATTTAATAGCCTAGCATGCAGCGCTATTCGCAGGGAGAGAAGTGCTGCTCAGAGCCGGTTTGGCTCACTGAACTTTTCCAAAAAAGCCAATGGAAGCCAAAGATACAGAACACACCAAGTAGCACTTCAGCCCCCTATGTAAAAAAATCCCCATCTTAAAGGGGTGTGTCATCTCAGACAATGGGGGCATGTCGCTAGGATATGCCCCATTGTCTAATAGGTGCGGGACCCACCTGTCTCGTAAATGGAGCCTTGAAAGACATGGGAGGGCACACTGAGCATGTGCGTCCACCCTGCATTCATTTCTATGGGGCCATCAGAAATAGTCGGGCTATTCCGTCGGGCCCATAGAAATGAATGGGAGCCCACCGCACTTATATATGCCCCATTGTCTTAGATGGGAATACCCCCTTAATGGCATAAAACAGACTTTAACATGCTTCACCAGGCACATTGACTTCTTCTTCAGGATAAAGTTTAATTATCTAAACCATTTCGGATGACAGCGGGCCCATCGTTACAATAAAAGTTGTATAAAATGTTACATTCTCAAATTTAGAGTTATAAAATGTATAAAGAACCTGAAACATCTTACGAGGAAATATTCATCCTGAGTTGGTTCTTGTTCTACAGTTCACAGCTTGATAGACGGTAGTCTGGTGTATCACATTCTCAGATGCTCCATTCAACGAACAAATACAATTATTGGGTACAGCAATGGGGCCGACAACTACCCCATGTAAGCTTTCTAATAAATATGGCACCACAACTGTAGGAAGTAAGCACTTGCCCACCACATCCCACCTGTGACACTCTAGCCATTGGAAAACTACAACTCCTATCATGCTCTGACAGCCAGAATGGAGACCACTGCTGTAGTTACTGCCAAGAAGCACGTTAGGTTAGTATTCCTATTGTCACCACAGTCTATAAAAATACACAGTGAACAGAAAATCATATTAGGCCTCATGCACACGGCCGGCGCTCAGCTGTTTTGTGCATTGGGGACAGCAATTTGCAGTCCCCAATGCACAGGCACTTTCCATGTGGGTCACGCGACATATCCAGGCCCATTCAACTTGAATGGGTCTGTCCGCACCAGAGGCATGGAGAGAAATCCCAAAAGAAGAACTCCGTAGTGCCTCCGTTCCGCACCGGACCTTCCGGATTGCGGACCATTTAAGTGAATGGGTCCACGTCCATGATGCAGGGTGCACACAGCCGGTGCCTATATATTGCGGACCTGCTGGTTTGCGGGCCACAATACGGGCACCGCCATGTGAATGGGGCCTAACAAAGTTTACAATGAATGGTATTCTCTATGGTTGTCAATGCACTACCGCCAAACAGTGATCTCCAGGACCAATTTGCAACAGAACACAGTTTAAAGGAACACTCCAGTTAAGAAATGATACATGGCTTAGGGAATGGACATGACGCAGAGATTTCCTCTTTGTCCTTTGAATCTCTGCCCCATAAGAACAGCACAAGGCATAATACAGTATGCATTGGGTTCACCTGGAGTGTTCCTTTACAGGGGTTTTCCAAGACTAGAAAAGAAGGCAGCTTTCTTCCAAAAACAGCACCACACCTGTCCACAAGATGTGTGTGGTATTACAGCTCAACCTCACTGACCTCAATAGAGCTGAGCTCCAATAGCACGGACAGGTGTGCAGTGGTTTTGGAATAAAGCAGCCATCTTTATCTACCGTAATCCTGGACAACCCCTTTAAGGTTGAAATCCACAAGAAATAATCTTCTGCCACGTCATTTAGATGGGAAGCCTCCAAGACCGGGTTCTATGAATAGTCTTTGAAATGAAGGTAATTCTATTGTCAAGATATAAAGTAGTAATAAAGGGTTTCTGACACTCTGTGAAGCCTCATCACCCCCTTTGTCTTGACATTTTGGAAAATGCACTGGCAGGACATGTCAGAAAAATATCCAAGGTGGATTTCCCCTTTGGAGGAGTCTTGTATGGAACATTACCTGGGCGGGCTCGTATATGAAGGTCATAAGGTATCTTTAGAAAATATTTTTAGATATGCAACCTCTTATTGGGGGGGGGGGGGGGGTCGGAAGAACACAAGAGCATGTCTAAGGTCTTAGTCTTAGAGGAACCTGTTGAGTAGTAGACTGGTGAACCAGGTGGAGGTGGAGATACATCAGTCATGTAACTTTCCCTACAGATTCCGTATGTCCATGACAATCGTTCAGGGTTTGATATGAAGATTCAACGTCGCTCAGTTTTAGTAGGCAAATCTCCTGTCTTCAGGGTAGCCAAGCTTAGTCAGGTTGTCCTGACATGCAAACTGGATCATGGGTGGAGGGCCGCACATGAGCACCAGGGGGTTGTCTGAAAGGGGCAGGCAGGTGCTTCTTAATCATCTCAGCGGTGACAAAGCCGGTTCCGTACTTCCAACCTGAATGAAATCATGAATATAAGAAAAGGTTACACGCGGTGATGGCTCCATCTCCCACTCCCTGCCTTGCGGTTTCCATAAAGGGCATCTGTCAGCAGTTTTGTACCTATGACACTGCCCGACCTGTTACATGTGCGTTTGGCAGTTAAAGACATCTGTGTTAGTCCCATGTTCATATGTGCCCACATTGCTGAGAAAAATGGTTAAATATATGCAAATGAGCCTCTAGGAGCAACGGGGGCGTTGCTGTTACTCTTAGAGGCTCTGTGTGCAGTTGCTGCACCCTCTCCACTCTTACTGATAGGGCAGTGGAGATGTCAGTGTGTCTGGCCCTGACTTCTCCTAAAGTTCTTCAGCTGCCAAGCGCACATGCAAGAGGTCAGCCAGTTTCATAGGTACAAATCTGCTGACAGGTGCCCTTAACTTTTACTTCTCCCTGCATCTCACCTGGATCTCCCCATTCATTGCTCCAATTGTTTGGTTAGATTTATTTCAGGCTGGCAGCTTAGAGGTGTGTCCTTTCTGCTGCAACCCTCTCCCTATCACAATTCAGGTGTGTGTCCTTTCTAATGTGCTCTTCTAACTGCCACAGCTTCTATGGCTGGTGGCGGTAGAAGACTTAAACTGAGCACGTGCGACCACCTCAGTGAGATGGACAAGAAATAAGGAAAACAAGAGACAGTTGGTGGCGCTATACAGATTTATTCAATAAAATGTCTCAGCGGTTATACTGAATTTTTAATTAAATGCAATTACGAAAGTATTCAGATCCAGGTGCTAGTTTTAAAAATATAGAATATTTTTCATGGCACAATGCCTTTAAGGGTAATTTTAAAAATTACTATCGCCCTAGTCTTCTGCCTCGGCTTGTAAGGTGCCTTCACCTCTTTTTTGGGTGACATTGACCTCATATGAACGCTCCAACAGATAATCTGTAACAAGCCCCCCCCCACCTCCAATCTGCCATTGATAACACTGGTGTCCTGTCACGTGACAGTCAGGCCTTTGGATCCCCTCAGTCAACAGGGCCCGGGTGTGACTGCCGCCTCTGCACCCCCATAGCTGTGCCCCTTGTACGCCAGAGCTTTACTATAGAATCTACTGGTTATAGATATATTACCTTGAGATGGACGGTCCAGGGTGTAGAAAAGCTTAAACTGGTCGGGGTGACTCTTGGCTACAGATTCCAGTTCTGATCGAACTAAAATGTCGTCTTCAGTCTAAAAAGAAATAAATTATAACGTTTCTCAAAATCGGAGACATCAAATAGGATATCTGGAACCTGTCTGCCGCCCTCCATTATGGCTCCCACATCACCGGCCCTAATGGGTGTCATGCACTGGTAAGTAATCCACTGGATCCTGTAGTACCTAATAAAAGGAGTTCTCATCGTACAGATATGGGGGTGAGATCCTGAGACCAGTCACGGACTGACTATACCCAGTAACCTGCATTTGCAATATGACACAAAAGAGAATAAAACATGTTTTCATTGTTACCTGATTAGCGAAGATGAGGTAACATTTGGTGTCATCACTTGGATCCTGAGTAATGTGACGGATCAGCTGTAGCATTGGAGTAATGCCTACATGGGAGGAAAAACAGGATGACTTGTAGCTTGGCATACGCTGTCCACATAATACTGTCATATACTGTCTGGCTAATTCTGACATAAAGAGCTCCCCTAATACTGCCATACCAATACATTGTCCACATAATGCCTCCATACTGGTCCAATAATAGTGCCATTTACTTTCCACTTAATACTGATCATAAGCTCAATTTCCACCTAATGCTGCCAAACAGAACTCACGCAATACTGCCATACACTAGTCACATAATAGTGCAGTAAACTGTCCATATATTACCATACTAGCCACACAAGTGTCATACACTTTATACTGACATGAGTGCACATAATACTGCCGTACAATGTCTACCTAATACTGCCAAACAGAACTCACACAATAATGACATACAAAGCTCACACAATACTGCCAAAAACCATCCACATAATACTGCAATAAACTGTCCATATATCACCATAATATCCACATAATAGTGCCATACACTTTCCACTGACATAATAAGCTTACAGAATACTGCCGTACAATGTCCACCTAATGCTGAAATACAGAGCTTACATAATACAGCCAAAAACTATCCACATAATACTGCAACACGCTGTCCATATTTAACCATACTATCCCCAAAATTGTGTCAGACACTGTTCACATAATCATACCCAATACTGACATAATGAGCTCACATAATACTACCGCACAGAACTCCCACCATATTGTCATACTCTTTGCGCATACAACTGGCATACAGAACTCATAATACACTGTTCAAATAATACTGTCATACAGAGCCCAAATAGTGCTGCGTGCTGCTATGTAAACCACACATACTACTGTTCTTTGGTGTGCACATAATACTGCCATACTAGTCGCAGCAGTTGCCCGTGCTTTAACAGAGCGGAGGTCATACATGATATATTACAATGTGTTACAATGACAGCTGTTTGTGTACTATATGTAGGTTATATGATTTTTACAGGTATACCGCCACTTCATGGCATTACGTGCACTGCTGCATGAAACTATCTGCTCTGCCGGGACCTTTGCCCTTATACACACATCAAAGTATTTCACCGGCATCCGTCACTCACAGGGATCATGTCATCCTCCTGCAGCATGTACTATCAGATTTACTCTGCACCGGCCGGGTCCCAGGGGAAGGAGCCATGCATCCATAAGGTATGGAGTTAGGACCAACACCCTGGTGCTTGCACCAGCACCCAACAAGTATGGTGTCCTGGCTATAGGTGACCACAGAGGACATCAGGGGGTCACCTTCTCTAAGTGCCGCCATAGAGTATTGCTATTGGCTTACCGCTATACATACATAGGATATGACCACCAGTCCCCAGTTTTGGACCTGGGACTATTGGTCCAATATGAGGGCAGGTAGGGATGCCAGATTAAAGGACTCATACTGTGTATAGATGGCTTGCAAGCTCTTAAAGGGATATTTCCAGAAGAGTGAATGGAGAGTGCTGTACACATGCACAACCAATCTCCATCTGGATGCGGTGACCAGCGGCGGCACTGCCAGCAGAGTCAGGAGTAGCGGACCCTTGTTCTGGAGACAGGTCCAGTAGGTGGGATCCACATCTGTCAGACATTTTTGGCATCCTGCACGATGGGAATATGTCTTTAAAAGGTTATTCCCATATTAGACAATGGGGGCATATGGCTAGGATATGCCCCCATTGTCTTACAGGTGTGGGTCCCATCGAGAACGGAGCCCCAGAAGTGAAGGGAGGGCGCACTGCGCATTGTGCAGCCGCCCTCCATTTCATTTCTATGGGGCCGCCGAAAATAGCCGAGCACTGGCTCGGCTATTTCCGTTGGCCACATAGAAATAAATGGGAGCAGTGGCAGAGTATGCGCTGTGCGGTTCCATTCATTTCTGTGGGAGCAGCACCTGGTGGTGGCCGGGACCCCGGGAAAAAACCAGGGTCCTCCAGCACAGCACTCCCCGCTCCGTTCTCGATATAGGTGCGGGTCCCAGCGGAGAGACCCCGCACCTTTCAGACAATGGGGGCATATCCTAGTGATATGCCCTTATTGTCTGAGATGGGAATACCCTTTAAATCATGCATTGTGCCCATGGATCTGCACCATCCTGATCCCAGCAATCAGATCGGCTAGTCACTCACCGAGACCACCGCTTGGGTCCATTGGTGGAAAGTGAGAGAAACGTCTTACCCTTCTGGGTCCACTACAGTAAGGACCGGCCAGAAAACTTACAAAATCTGACCCCAATATGAAACCCGGACTCAAATAACAAGCAGAGCTAAGGTGAGAGCACGCCCTAGGATGCGTCGTGACTAATCGAGGATAAACGCCCGATGAGGGTGATCCTTCCTGACCAAACCCTAAATGATGGGATTATATGTTCTCTGGTCGGAGGGCAGGCCAAAAGAGAACGCCTAAAGGGGGGTGACACCAGGACAAGGCAGAAGAAATTGAAATGAACGGGTCCACTTCCGAAAAGCAAAACAGGTGGATCGGATGCAGACTGAAACTACAGTCCTGTGAATGGACATTAAAGGGGTTGTCTCACTTCAGTAAGTGGCATTTATCCTGTAGAGAAAGTTAATACAAGGCACTTACTAATGTATTGTGATTCTTCATATTGCTTCCTTTGCTGGCTGGATTCATTTTCCATCACATTATACACTGCTCGTTTCCATGGTTACGACCACCCTGCAATTCATCAGTGGTGGTCGTGCTTGCACTCTATAGGAATAAAATGCTGGATTATGCACACTCCTGTGGTCTCAGCCACCAGAGAGGCTGGCGCTTTTTCCTATATTGTGCAAGCATGACCACTGCTGCTGGATTACAGGGTGGTCGTAAGCATGGAAACAAGCAGTGTATAATGTGATGGAAAAATGAATCCAGTCAGCAAAGGAAGCAATATGGACAATCACAATACATTAGTAAGTGCTTTGTATTAACTTTCTCTACATGATAAATGCCATTTACTGAAATGGGACAACCCCTTTAAGGGTGTATTTACATGACCGCGGATCCACAAAACACGGACACCAGCCGTGTGCACCCCACATCGTCGGGTGGACCCATTGACTTCAATGGCATCCGGGTGCAGTAAAAGACAGGACATGTCCTATCTTTGGTCGCAACATACGGATCGTAGACTCATTGAAGTCAATGGATCCGCACCATGATGCAGGGTGCACACAGCCGGTGTCCGCGTTTTGCGGTCACAGTCCTGTAAATGCACCCTCAGGCTGCCATTCGTAATTGTGTGCCAAAACCAGGAGTGGAGTCTACACAGACATAAGGTATAAGGGAAAGATCTGTACATGTTCTGTGTTTATGACCCGCACCTGATTTTGGCTCAAAATCACTGACCAAAGACTGACCAAACACTGACTGTGCAAGCAGCCTTAGTACCGTCACCAGGCTGTTATGTCCTATATACATATGAACCATGTACCCACTGATTTTAATGTATTTGTTCACACATAGAAAAATCACGGAGACATCCACCACTTTTTTTAGTGGACCCATAGAAATGAATGGGTCCGTGTGCAATCTGCAAAAAAAATGCAGATAGGACATGGATATAAAATATGGTCGTGGTCATGAGGTCTGCAGAGCAGTGTCTGTGGAATACGAATGACTCACGGAGGGCAAAAAACGGACACACGGATCAAACACGGATCCTTCACAGAGAAAACACAGACAGATTTTTCATGGCCTACAGATCCCATTGGATGCTCAATGGTGACCACAATGGTGGTCGTAGTGGACACAATGCTCTGCAGGAGATACTCAGGCGCTAGAAGGAGAACACAGCGCTTACCTGTCCCTCCTGCAATCATCCCAAGATGTTTGGTGGACTTAGTCTGAGGTGGCGACTTTTTGTCTGGTCTGATGGCAAATTTACCTGAAAAAAAAAAAATCAATAGAAAACATCAAGTGCAGAAGAAGAGATGAGAAAGGACATGCTGGGAGTTGTAGTACTATACAAGGAAAGTGCTTATAGGACAACTCCAATGCTGAAGATGCCACAATATATAAAAAAGACTAATC
>ONZH01004743.1:0-16769 GCA_900303285.1 Rhinella marina | reverse complement strand
GGTAAGGACTTCTGGCTGCAGCGGTTCCAGAAAGGTTGCATCCAGGAAAGAAGCCCCAGCTTCCCCGGCTGCTGGCTTCATCTTCTACGGCAGCTGGTATTGGTAGACCACCGTGGATTGAAAGATGATGAAGATAACATGGTCAGCTGACCCCATCTGTAAGGACTGTGGTGTGTGGTGGTGACAGTCCAGGAATCAGAGGCTCCGGCTGGGGCTGCGGCTTTTCCCTTAACCAGAGGACGCCATCTGGGCACTCCTGCAGGCAGTGCAAGCGTCCTGGACCTGGTGGTTCATCCGGCCACACTTCTGGTTCCATTGTAGGCACTAGAGGCTTTGAAAGGAGGGCAACCCCGGTCGCAAAGGGACGCCATGGGGTGTACTCCACCTGATCCCCCACGTACAGACTATGCCGATGTTGTGGCAGGTAAGGCCGTTTCACCGACCTGCGGCTCACAAAATGCTCCTTTCCATCCTCATCATCCTGCAGGAAGCCAGACCCTCTCCCAACGACGGAAAACCAAATCACAGTTCCCTTTCTCCATTCCAATGCAGGATCTCCCGGCCTAGGGTGGTCGAGTACCTGTATGACCCAGTCCTCCAGTGCGGTTTTATAGTCCCAGAGGGTCTGTGCATGCATGCACCGTCACAGATGGTGGGACAATTGGGTTCTGGTGTTTGAAAGGGGTGGATTTCCTCCTGGGCAGCGAAGTAGACGCTCCAGCTGCCTCCGCCGCAGGAGCCAAAGCAGACATTCCAGCCGCAGGAGCCAAAGCAGACGTTCCAGCCGCAGGATCCAAAGCAGACGTTCCAGTCGAAGGAGCCAAAGCAGACGTTCCAGCCGCAGGAGCCAAAGCAGACGTTCCAGCCGCAGGAGCCAAAGAAGACATTCCAGCCGCAGGAGCCAAAGCAGACGTTCCAGCCGCAGGAGCCAAAGCAGGCGCTCCAGCCGCAGGAGCCAAAGCAGGCGCTCCAGCCGCCTCACCAGTCGCAGCAACAGCAAGCTCAGCAGGTGGTAAGGAACATACAGGCACTGAAGCTGGGTTTCTCTGGCAGACTTGTGACACCCTGATGTCTTGAGCGGGTGGTGGTTCAGGTAAGTCGTCTCCAAAATACATTTCGTTCCAATTTGGACGCAGCTGTTTTTTTAGCCATGATGCTTGCCTCTTGCTCTGAGGTCAGCGCTGGTCTAAACTGGTTCAGACTTCAGAGGAGGGTGGAGAACTGAGGGAGGAGTCTTCACTCCCTATATGTGCAAAACAGTTATATCCCGGTGGGCCGGGCTGTTTTTTTCCAGTTTGGAGGGGGGCTGTATCTTCACTTTCCCGCTCTTGCGTGGGCGTATCGTCATTGTCCCGCCTCACGCAGAATGCGTACTTTTCTTACGTTTCATACGTATCGTACGTATCGTTAGCGTGTAAAATTTTGCAAAGATTTACGAATAATACGAAGCGAATCCAAAGAAATTCGGATTTGCTTCGCAGCTGTAAAATTTCCAAGATTCGATACGAATCTACGAATCGGCAAATAGATTCGGTCATCTCTAGTCCTAACCATTTAAAAAAAATCATTTTTGGTTAAAAAATGCTACATTTTGAAGAAAGATTTTTTTTTGTTATATTTAAAAAATATATATATTGTTGGAAAATATATGTTGGAAAAATGGAAAGATAATGTCGCTTATTCAGTATAATCTTTAGAATTGTGGCTATTGACCATGGATGGAATTGGACTGGTTATAGGGATAGTTGTGGTGTACTGCCAGGCCTTGTACATTTGTCTGATTTTCATCATTTTTCATCATTTTTTGAACTCGACTTGTTTCTTTAAATTTCCTTTCCTTTGATTTTTCCTTACAAAGAAAAAAAGAGAAATTTCAGTCAGCACATCCCAGAGTGCAGGTGCTGGTTGCTATGGCTAAATACATGTCAAAGGAAAATACATAGAATGCAACCGCACACTGCTGCCAGATAAAGCACAAAATGCCATAATGATATAGAGTATTCCAAAGCTCATGCTATGCTTGTTTGATAAATTAGAGACTCTTGGCAAATATATTTTGTACAAAATTATCTGAGCCCATTCACCGGATCGTCAAGGTGTTCTCTGCAGAATGGGAACCTAACACTATCTCCTACCTGTTATGTGCCAGACTTGGCTTCCATATAATCAGGGGGTGTTTTGTTCCACATGCATGCCCCACAGGTTGTTTTTAATCAGTGCAACTATAAAGCCGAGTGATTTGGCATGTATGCTAGTATCTGCACTCCTGAACTAGGGGAGGCCTTTGAAGCACCAGAAATGGCAAAAGGCAGAGTGAATACAGCATGCATGTGAAACAAAACACCCCCTGATTATATGGAAGCCAAGTCTGGCACATAACAGGTAGGAGATAGTGTTAGGTTCCCATTCTGCAGAGACCACCTTGACTGTGGTGAATGGGCTCAGATAATTTTGTACAAAATATATTTGCCAAGAGTCTCTGATTTATAAAACAAGCATAGCATGAGCTCTGTATCACTATTTTGTGCTTTATCTAGTAGCGGTGTGCGGTTGCATTGTATGTATTTTCCTTTGATTTTTCCTACCTATTTACTAGAGATGAGTGAATCTATTCGCCGATTCGTTGATTCGTATCGAATCTTGGAAATTTTTAGCTGCGAAGCGAATCCGAATATTAGGTGATTCGCTTCGGCTTTGTGACCATTCGCTACGTAGTTTGTCCTATAAATTATACGCTATTGCTACGTATAAGTTACTGTTGCTAATTCATTAGCAAACTTTTACTGTTAGTTCGTTATTCGTGCGCAAAAGCCCGGGAAGAAAGCGGTCACCTGACCTAGTGGGCAGGGCTTGCTCTGATTGGCTCAGGCTCGGTAAGCCAGTGACGCATCACTTCTGCTGCGACTGCTGAGACGAGCAGAAGCACTGTGTGTGAAGTTCTGAGACTCTGAGACCTGTTTTGTGAAAATTGGAGTGTAATTGCTCTGGGATTCCATATTACACATCAGGGATACTGCAGGGCAAGACCAGCTGCAGGGCCACAGAGTGAAGTGAAAAATGTCTGGAATGGATAAGCAAAAGGGGTCCAGTTCCAGTCAGATCTCGAGCTCTAAAAAAAAGGAGAAGGTGGCACAGGGCAGAAGTGCCAAAGGACCTGTAGCCGGAGCTTCTACTTGTAGTATTCACAATACTTGGCTGTTGTTCCACCAGGCTAACCCACCAAGGCGCAAAATTGTAGTGGAGGAGAAAGTGGATGAGGTAGTGGAGTGGATGGCACGCTTATCTCAGTCTCAGCCGGATGATCTGCTGTCATCTGCTGATACAGTATCCATATGTATCCAGGGGTCAGACTCAGAGCGTTCCTCCTGCTCCACCATTCCTCTCCAGCAAAGCCCGTCATTTTCGTACGCACTTTGTACGCTTATGCGTACGTGTTCAAAGAGGTTGCGTACCTTTTTACCTGAACCTTCGTTATTAGTGCGCGAATGCTCGCTAAAAGCTATATAATTATGCATATTGTGTACGCAAATTAAACAAATCTATTCGTCGAATATACGAATCCTAGGAAAAGTTCGGCGAATGTTCGGCTAATAAAATTTTGCATGATTCGCTCATCTCTACTATTTACTATTGGCAGTAGGGTGAAAAAAAGCAAAGAATAGAGAGCATTCAAAATGTACTGGTAATGTTGGATAGTGTTGGGGGCTTCTAATTTTTCTGATTGCTTAATTTTTCAGGATTTTTTTCCCATTATTAAAAACTGAATAACATAACAGATCATCTATATTTGCTGCTGTTTTTTAATCTTTTTTTCTGCACATTGCTATGGCGGTAGCTCTGTTGCCTGAACTGGTGTTAATAGCATTTAAAGATTTGCTTTACAGCAGCCACATGGACCATAGAAACCTATAGTCTGCAGATGTTTATTGACATCTATGGGAAAGTTTTGTGGGCACATGCGTTTCTCTAGCTCTTAAAGGGATAAAGCACATCCAATCTTCCCCAGCCAATTGTTGGAAACTGTTTTACTGGATTCTGATGCTCCTCTGTCTGACCTGACCTGTGTCTGATTTCCAGATTGACTATTTTCTTCCTGCCCTGACCTGGGACTGTTTACCGTATAGCTCGTGCTCTGCCTTCCCTGAGCTCAGCCTGTCCCTGATTATAAATTTGCCTGATGCCTCAGTGTCTCTTAAAGGGCCAGCATTTCACTCCCTAATTTTCCCCAGCCTATGGTTGGCTGCCCTTTGTTATTTTAAGGCATTGTCCTGGGGGGTGACTGAGTAATAGGTGTAACATTAACTTGTGTGTCTATCTGTGTACTGACTTTTGCCTGACTTCTGGATTGGACCCTTCACTTCCTGACCTGACCTCTGCTTGGTCTACATACTGACCCTGAACTGCCTGCCGTGATTTTGGTTTGTTTATTGGATTGAATGAACTCTGCCTGCCCTGACCTCGGTCTGTCCTTGACTAAAGTTTTGCCTGATCCCTTGGTGCTCGGTGTCTCTTGTCACCTGTGGGTCAGTAGTCTACTGAACAGAGACTACTCCAAGAAGTAGAGGCCTGGTATTTCCCCTGCAGTGGAGTTCAGATTCCTGTACAGGGGTTAAAAGGTGAACACTAAAGGGGCCACTTACATAAGTCTTTAAGGAGTAGCCCAAAGACAAATCTGTTCAGTTAGACATAGAGGATCCACATCTTCTCTGTAACAGTGATAATATACAATAAAGTGCTGCCACCACCAGACAGTGCTCAAATAATACCAACAAACAGTGACTGAATAACCACTCTATAACTCATGTAATAGTGCTGTACAATGTCTACCTAATACTGCTGCACAATTCATATTCAAGGAGTCTGCCACCTTCAAAATCAAGAAAGCAATCATTACTTTTTTTGAGAAAATCCGGTCCTCTATTCCTGAGAAATGGTTATTTTTTAACCAGTTAGGGAGGTGGACAAACTCCCTTTACCCTTGCAGCGTATTTGTCCGGCCGATTCTTGGCATATTGCCGGATCTCGCCCGGCGTCACCGCCGGACCCCATTATAGTTAATGGGACTGGATGGCATTTGGTAGCGTCTTCTGGCAGCGTGCCTCCAAGCCGGAACAGCCTGCTGGATCGGCCACACGCAAATATGAAACAAGCAACTAATTTCTTAGCCTGATCCATAACCACAACTGTTGGTTGTTGCACACAATGCAATAGGTTTTTATCTGAATACAGCAGGGTTTACACCTAAACACACACTAACAAGCCCTCCAGCAATAAGCAGCCACAGAAAAATTCTCCAGCCGACCAGACCAGATGAGGGGGTCAGTCAGGACATTGGGGTAGATTTATCAGAACTAGTGTAAAGCCAAAACTATCTCAGTCCTTATAGCAACCAATCAGATTCCACCTTTTCAGTTTTCAAAGCTCCTTAGAAAATGAAAGTGTAATCTGATTGGTTGCTATGGCGACCTAAACCAGTTTTCCTTGACACCAGTTTGATAACTCTCTCCCATTATCTCTGGCTTGTGCGTCAGTCCGGTTCTGACAGTCAGCTACCCCTCGATCTTCATTGAACTGCGGAGAAAAAGCTGTCAGGTGGCTTCATTCCAGGATGATTATTTAACCTGCACCACACCAGCAATGTTTAGGCTGCGGGAAAGTAAATACCTTAATGTTATAGCAGGCTAAAAGTCGTTGTTTTTTTCTGATTTTGAGATAGTTCCACTAAGTACTTGGCCCATATCATGAAGGTGCAAATAACATGTCTGTGAAAACTATGTGCATGCTCGCTTCAGTTCAGTTCAGGACATGAAAGTGCTGACGAGCTTACAATGACTACTGAGGTTTACAATTTGACACAATCATTTCTGAGCGCCATCATTCATTTCAATGCTTTTGTCGTCCCATTTCTCAGCCATTTTAGCCATTACATAGGTATCGTTTTAAGCAGGGGTGCACCTAGCCTTTCTGCTGCCTGAGGCAAAAACTATCATTGCCCATGGCCCTTCCGCTGCCCCCCTCTTGCCCCTACCTGGCGCTGCCTGAGGCGGTCGCCTCACCTGGCTTCATTGGTGGTGCACCCCCTGGTTTTAAGAGGCAAGTCTCTTAAATAATTTTGCATGTCCGTGGCCCTCCTGCTCCCCATAAAGTGAAATCTATGGCAGCTTTAATTTACACCAATTTTTGTTGTAAATTGTAGTAAATGTTTCGAGCTGGGAATACCCATACCCTTTCCACCAAGAAGCAACAACTTTTTGGTAAAGTGGCAAGAGGGTGGTGAAAAAGGATAAAAAGCTGCATATTTTTGCACACATAGGTCCTTTGCAAAATCTTCAACTTTTTAAAGTCCTAAATTCCCTCCATACACTTAATACCTGTAGTACCCCAGTTTAGGTGGTATTTTCAATTGGTTTGTTACTTAAAAGATCACTCCCACAAAAATGTTTATCCTCTGACCTGTTAGAAAGGCGCATGATGTAATCTGTAGTTTAATGTTATCTTTTCATCTGTATTAGTTTGTTATAACCTCGCTTCTGATCCTCAGCTGTGTCATGTGACCAGCACTCTGCTCTCCAACTGATACAGGATAGGAAGTCAGTTACGTCTCTATTCATTCCTATGAGACTGAGACTGAGGCTCCCATAGAAATACATAGAAAAACTGACTTCCTGAAATGCTGTGTTCTTTGTAAAGTTTGATTGTTGGTCTCATGACACAGCTGAGGATCAGAAGGGAGGGTATAGCTCATGAATACAGACATTGGTAAGAAGTAGTAGAGATGAGCGAATCATCCAAAATTCGCTTTGGTGAATTTTCGTCGAATTTCTGACAAGATTCGTACTTAAACGAATTTATTCGGTCGAATCTGCGTTCAAAAAAACAATTGTTGTTTTGCGAACATTCCTGTATAAATTACGAACGTACAGTCAGTGTAGTTAAAAGTACGCAAAACGTAAGCATTTGCGTACAAATTTATGTACGAATCCTTAGCGTACTATTTACTCGCGAATGCGTCATACGCACGAGGCTAGGCAGCTGGCGTACAATCTTTAGAGGCAGTCCACATGAGGTGGAAAAGTAAGGTGCTCACTTCTAGCTATCCAGCTAAGTGCATAATTTACTAAAAACACCGTACAATACGTGCATAATAGGACACATTGCAGTACGAGAAAAAGAATACACACAATGGGCTAAAGTGCTGAACCATTAAGAACAGTGTAGCTAAAATACAGCAAAGACATAATTATGCAAACATTTTAGTGCAATCAATTTCACATTTGCAAGCATAAAAGACTCAGATATACGTTTAAGTCTCTCCTCGTGGCTCCTTGGCATGATAAAACACTGTCTGGAAACACATAGTCCAACATTCAATTGTAATCCACATGGATAATAGATAAATAGCAGCAAATAGAGAAGCCTTTTTGCAAAGGGGGCTCCCAAATAACCTGAGAAGGGGGAAAAAGGAAAATAGGCACGCTTAGGCACAACTGGGAATTTTCTGCAGAATTGGGGGGAGTCCTGACAGCTATTTCCATTCTGGCGTGAGAGTCAAACGGGGGAGCAATACAAACTAAACAAACAAACACAAAAGTACCAACTAGCTCTCACTCGTCAGGTGCAGTCCATGGTGTGGCTCCCATAGGTCCTCTTGAGTGTCCTTGAGACAGCCAGTAGTTGGGTCCCTTAGATGAGGCGACCTGAATTTCCTCCTCGCTTGAGCTTCTACTAAACGACATCAGAGGACGCTCCTGCCCCCAAGCTCGCTGCCGTGGTGGAACTCCACTGCCCTCTTCTCTGGAAGTCGGACTTGACCAGGTCCGGGTGGTGGTCACACTGGTGAGTGCTGTAGCCACTTGCGCTTTCCGGATACTCCTGCCGGACAGCAGGGTAAGGACTTCGGCTGCAGCGGTTCCGGCAAGGTTGTACCAGGGAAGAAGCCCCAGCTTCACTGGCTGCTGCTGACTCATCTTACATGGCAGCTGTTATTGGTGGATTACCATGGATTGGAACGTAAATGATGACGTTGGTTAGCTGACCCAGCTTGAAAGAACTTGGTGATGGTGGTGGCTGGCAGTCCAGGGGATCAGAGGGCTCTGGCTGTGGCTGTGGCTTTTCCCTGAACCAGAGGACTCACCTGGGGACTCCTGAAGGCAGCGCAAGCATCCTGGACTGGTGGTCACCCGGCCACACTTCAGTTCCAATGTAGGTACCAGGGGCTTAGGAAAGGAGGGGTAACCCCGTAGCAAAGGGGCCTTTTCAGGGACGCCATGGGGGTGTACTCCGCCTGATCCCCATGTACAGGCTGTGACGAGGTTGTGGCCGGTACGGCCGTTTCACTGACCTCCTTACTACCTTTCCGTCCTTGACGTCTGCCAGGAAGCCAGACCCTCGCTCGACCGAAAACCACAGGATAGTTCCCTTTCAGCATTCCAATGTAGGATCTCCCAGGACCTGGATCACGCCGTCCCTCCACAGCATTTTTATAGTCCCAGAGGGTTTGCGCGTGGGTCGTCACCAATGGTGGAACAATCGGGTTCTGCCTTATGGAAGGTGTTGTTGATCTCCTCCTGGGCGGAGAAGTGGATGCTCCAGCCACCTCTGCCGCACCAGCCACAACAGATGCCCCAACTGCCTCACGACAAACCGCCTCACGATGCGCAGCAACCTCAGCAGGTGGTAAGGAGAATAAGGGCACTGAAGCTGGGGTTCTCTTGATATCAGAGTGTGACATCCTGATGTCTGGAGCGGGCGATGGTTCAGGGAACTTGTCCCCAAAGACCATCTGGTTCCAGTTGGGACACAGCTCTTTAGCCATGCTTGCTGTTTGCTCAGTATTCAGCGCTGGTCTAAACTGGTTCAGAGGAGGGTGGAGTACTGAGGGAGGAGTCTTCACTCCCTATATGTGCAAATAGTCAGATCCCGGTGGGCCGGGCAGTTTTTTTCCAGTTTTGTGGGGGGCGTATCTTCACTTTCCCGCTCTTGCGGGGGCGTATCGTCATTTTCCCGCCCCACGCAGAATGCGTACGTTTCATATGTTTCATACGTATCGTTAGCGTTCAAAATTTAGCAAAAATTTACGAATAATATGAAGCGAATCCGAAAAAATCCAGATTCGCTTCGGAGGAGAAAATTTGTAAGATTCGATATGAATCTACGAAACAGCGAATAGATTCGCTGATCTCTACCTTCTAGCAAGTCAGAGAGTGCTATATAATTAATGTCTATACCATATCATGTATTGCACCTAGTATAGTGTATATGGATGGCAAACCCAGGGATAAGTAAATCCTGGCTCAGCCTCTGTAGAGGGGTAGATGTGGGCTGGCCCAACGCCTAACCTTTAGGTGAGTCTAGTCTGGAGTTTCAGAGAGGAAGGAAGCAAAATCCATGTGTTTCTTCTTCTCAGGCCCAAGAAAACTTCAGAGACTAACTGATCTCTGTGTGTATTACTAGAAGAACTATAGAAAGAAAGAGACATAATTGGAGAACTGACATTTGCACGGCCAAACATAGGAGCAGGGTTGCCAACCATCCAGAAATTTCAGGACAGTCCGTAAAAATACGCGACTTTTTCCTGGTGTGTTGAAAAAATATAGACATGTTGGTGTTGCAATTTTAGTGTTGAGGAGTGTAATATAACCAGACAGGGGGAACATTTATTAAGACTGACGTTTTAGACGGCAGTCTTAATAAGCCCCTTCGCTGGAGGTGGATCCGGCCTCTCCATAACTTCGGCGCAGTTTTAAATGTAAGACGGCTTCCTTACTGTCTTACATTTTGACCATTTTCTATACCTAAAACAGGCATAGAAAATGATGAATGAGACGGGACTGCCGACCAGTCCCTTCCCCGTCACACGCACCAATTTTAGACCTGGCTTGAGCGGAGAAAAAGTCACAGATAGCGGCACAACTAACTGATGCGAAGGCCATCTGCATCTGGAAATATGTCTAATTTAGACATATTCCAGAATAGTAAATGATCCCCATAGTGCCTCACTATCTAGGGTGGTGGTCGAACTACTCAAGACCCTCATTGGTCCTGATAATCAATTGGCAACACTTACCGATCAGCACCGAAGCCTCAGATCTATTCCCTGCATAGGTGCGCGCTCTGTAGTGCTGACTAGGTACTGTAGGATATGACAGAACTGAACCACTCTCTATGGCCCTTCATTCCCCGGTATCAGCGGGGGCACTGCCAGTCAGACCCCCCAACAATCATGATCTCCAGGCCAAATATGCCATCACTTCAACAAGACCTTTTTTAAAGTCCTCAGCCCCCAGACTCTCTACCCTTTCTTGATATTGTCTATACACATTAGAGGAAGTCAGCCAATCCCTTTTGATTTCGTCAGGATCGGGCCAATGCCTTATGAAGGTGTCCTGACTGGATCTCTACATGTAATTCCCTCTCCACATTGAAAACGCATGAACATTAGCGTGCATGTGTGTACGTGTGTGGGTGGAGTGGGCCGGTGGAGAATGGGAGAGGTAGGTGTCAGCTGGCAGCTATGCGGGGTGTTTTGGAAGCTTTACATGTCATTCTGTCAATGTCAATGACACTGAATAGTTGTTTGCATTTTCAACAAAGTGACCTGCGCTGGAGCAAATCTGAAGCACATAATCCAGCAACAATAGCAGGGGCTAAGATATATGCAGACCTTGAAAATATTAATCATTTTATATTAAACTGCTTCCGTTTATGGAACCTTAAAGAGCATCTGTCAGCAGGATCAACCCCATTAAAAGAGCACTCCTAGGAGAGTGGAATGGAGGATAGGAGCAGTGGTTGTTGCTATGTTGGTGGCAGTAGTACCCACAGTTCACAGTAGCAATCCTCACACTGGCTCTTCTTGGGTCCATGCGGCGACTTGAAGGCTCACCCTTATTTTCCTTGATGCACACCTTGGTATTGGAGCTCCTGCCTGATGGTAGTTGAGGTGCCCTTGGTGTTAGGTGTTTGGTCGGGTGCAAAGCATGAGTGTGGATGCAGCAGCTGATGTAAAGCGGAGTCAGTAACCAGGTCAGTTGGTATCAATAAATAAGTCTCTCTTTACTAAAGTGCAAAATAAGGGTAGTAGTACATCTGGCAACAGCAAGGCTCGGTTCCAAGGCATATTACAGTGCAATCCATCCCTAATAGGAAGGTATAGACAACAGCAATGATGGGGGCAGTAGTGCTTCTTCTCTCTGTCTCTCTAAAGTCTTTCTGCAAAACCTAAGGCTGGCAGTGAGCATCTTGTTAAATGCTTCTACTAATTCCCAGGCCGAGGGGGTGCAGATTTAAGATATGGCCGACCAAACCATCTCAAAGCGTAGAGAAGGGTGCTGGCAATGTTCCCTCTCACAACAGTAAAGTTTCTCTGCCCATAAATGGTGCACAACCCTTGTTGATTGACTACGATGCATGGCCATAGACCTTCTAACTTCCTTCTCTTTCTCTGATGTACTCTGGTGTAGCTGTAGCCTCACAGATTCGGTTCTCTGGGACTTGAGGCCTTGTCTGTGGCTTTCTCACACATGTCTATCCTCTTCTCTGCTTAGATTAGACTCCTCTAGGGGGCAGACCCAGGGTCCATCTCCCCAGATACCTAACTGTAAACACAGGTTTAAGCCTTATTTGTCCTTACAATGCCATTAGGTGCACAAATACAATAAATCACAACATTTAACTTAACCCTTACATGTACGGTGCTGAAGTAAAGGGTTAACATGGAGCCTGCTCGCACATGCCTTTAGAGGCCGTCATCAATGGGGATTATGTTGGCCAGCAGGTGGCAGAACAACATATGAAATGAGCAATTTAGCTATTACCATGCTTCTTTATGCAAAACATGGTAATATTGAAGAAAAAAAAATAGTGAGTCTTGTAGTCTAAAATATTGGCTACAAAAACATTTTAAAAAAAGTAAAAAAAAAAAGTAAAAATATATATAAAAATAAAAAATATAAAAATTGAAATCACCCCCTTTCCATAGAATAAAAAAATAAATACATAAATAACAAAAAAAAAATATAAACATCATAGGCATCACTGCATCCAAAAATGCCCATACTATTAAAATATAAAACTATTTTTCTAATATTGCGAATGGTGTAATGGAGAAATTATAAAAATGAATGATTCGCCATATTTTCATCGCATCTCTTAACCAAAAAATGTAAGAAAATGTGATTAAAAAGTTACACACACTCCAAAATGGTATCAATAAAAACTACAGATCGTTCCACAAAAAAATGAGACCCCACACAGCTTAGTAGACAAAAATATAAAAAAGTTATGGGGGTCAGAATATGGTGATGTGAAAAATTTGATGAATATTTTTTGGTCTCCCTAATGATAAAGAGCACCACAAAGAGTTCTCCAGTACAAAGGCCAGTCAGCTAAGCAATGCAATTTTCTCTTGTGACATTTTGGTTCTTTTGTCTGTCTGGAAAGATAGCTAGCCTGCATGTCGCATTGAGAGAAGTGTAATCCTGGGTGGGATATTCTAATTGTTTTCTATGGAAATTAGGTTGAATGCCTCACTTTCAGTTGAATATTTTGTAATTGATTTCAGACAAATAAACATTCACACATGAGAAATATGTGTAATTCAGCTTTCTTTCCAAGAGGATTTAAAAAAAGGTGAATGTTTCACAACTACATCATACCCTTCCAGTCATTGCTCAGCCTTTTAAACATACTTAGTAGAAAAATGGCTAAGCCAGCATCACATCTGCAACTAAGCCTTTCAGGACAAAAAGCCCTTTATCAGACCAAACCAGAGCAGCTTTTCTAGTTGAGAGGCTTTGGGAGGACCTCTGGATGGGACTATTTTTTATAGAGACCATTTAATATATGTGATGACTATTGTAGGCTAGCAACGTTCCTCTGGGTTTCTAAGAAAAATATGCAAAAAATGTTGCAAAAAAACCCAATAATAGTAATAACTAGAGATAAGCGAATCTATTCGCCGATTTGTTGATTCGTATCGATTCTTGGAAATTTTTAGCTGCAAAGCGAATCCGAATATTTGGAGATTCGCTCCGTTAAGATTCGAAAATGTTCCTAAGGCTTTCTATGCATTCGCTACATACTTGTCCGATAAATTGTACGCTAATGATACGTATAAGTTACTCTATACGCTGTTGCGTACAAATTCAATTACTTAGCAAACTTTTACTGTTAGTTCGTTATTCGAAGAAAGCGGTCACCTGACCTAGTGGGCAGGGCTTGCTCTGATTGGCTCAGTCTCAGTAAGCCAATGACGCATCACTTCTGCTGCGACTGCTGAGACAAGCAGAAGCACTGTGTGTGAGTTCTGAGACACTGAGACCTGTGTTGTTGAAATTGGGGTGTAATTGTTCAGGGAATCCATATTACACATCAGGGATACTGCAGGGCCAGTGCAGGGATAGTAATTAATCAGGCAGGGAGAGAGACAGGGAGAGAGATAGGGAGAGAGACAGGGAGAGAGACAGGGAGAGAGATAGGGAGAGAGACAGGGAGAGAGAGAGGGAGAGAGACAGGGAGAGAGATAGGGAGAGAGACAGGGACAAAGACCAGCTGCAGGGCCACAGAGTGAAGTGAAAAATGTCTGGAATGGATACGCAAAAGGGGTCCAGTTCCAGCCAGACCTCGAGCTCTAAAAAAAAGGAGAAGGTGGCACAGGGCAGCAGTGCCAATGGACCTGTAGCCGGAGCTTCTACTTGTAGTATTCACAATACTTGGCCGGTGTTCCACCAGGCCAACCTACCAAGGCGCAAAATTGTAGTGGAGGAGAAAGTGGATGAGGTAGTGGAGTGGATGGCACGCTCATCTCAGTCTCAGCCGGATGATCTGCTGTCATCTGCTGATACAGTGTCCATATGTACCCAGGGGTCAGACTCCTGCTCCACCATTCCACTCCAGCAAAGCCCGTCATTTTCATACGCAATTTGTACGCTCATATGTACATATTCAAAGAAGTTTCGTACCTTTTAAAACTGAACGTTCGCTATTAGTGCGCGAATGTTCGCAAAACGCCACATAATAAGGTATGATTTGTACGCAGATTCGCCGAATAAATTCATCAAATATACGAATCTTATGAAAAGTTCGACGAATGTTCGGGGAATACAATTTTGAATGATTCGCTCATCTCTAGTAATAACAACTATTTTACTATTATTTAACACAATTTTATTGCACTTCTTTCAGTGTCAGTCATTAAATCTACTGAAACCTCATAGTTCTAGATGAGTTTTATTGATCATAACCAGGGGCGAAACGATCGCGGTCGCAAGGGTACGACCGCGACCGGGCCCAGTGGGAGGGGGGCCCGCAGCCCCGCAAGTGCTTATGTCCAGTCGCGGTCCAGGCCTACTTAATTTGCCACTGCGCACATCCCCAAAACCCATACCGTCCCAAACCCACCCATAAACTCTCCTCCTGGCCCTGCACCACCGGACTCACACTCACTGTCAATTCAGTCTGTGACAGCGCAAGATCCGGCGCTGAGATCACGGTCTCGCGGGATCACAGGATGAGAAGAATGATCCGGCCCGCAGAGAGCAACACCCTCACTGAAAGCTACAGCTGGCCGCGTGTGAGTACAGACCGACGAACAGAGAGTAGGTAAGTATTTTTTTCTTTAATGTATGTCCACAACAGCTTCATACTGGGGGGAGAGGGGCATCTGGCAGTTGTGGCATAAATTAACTACCCTGGATTTCAGACAGGGTAGTTAATTACAGTGAGATAGGGGCAAAAAAATGAAATATATAAATTGAGAGGGGCAAAAAATGAAATGTAAATTGAGAAGGGGGCCAAAAAAATTAAATACATAAATTAAGAGAGGGGCAAAAAAAATGAAATGTAAATTGACGGAGGGGGCAAAAAATGAAATGTAAATTGAGGGAGGGACAAAAAATGAAATATAAAATGGAGAGAGGGGGCAAAAAATGAAATATATACAGTGAATGGGGGCAAAAAAATTAAATATATACGTTGAGAGGGGCAAAAAGGTAAAGGGGATGGGTAATGGAGGTGGGGGCCCCATCCAAAGTTTGACCTGGGGCCCTTAGGAACTCTAGTTATGCCACTGATCATAACCTAGATCTGCAGGTGACAGGGAGAAGGACAAGCTATCATGCCTCTCTGGAAAAAAAATTCTAAGGGAAGCACTCAATCTCGTAAAATTTCCTCCGCAAGCAGAAGAGAGGCAGCAGCCTCCACCTAATAGCTGTTGGTAGGTGCTTCTGTGGCTGTTGTAAGCCATACAGATTATGGAACCTGAAACTCTGTTACTTTTTCATTGAATTGTAGGGCTGTTTGGAATAGGAAGAATTTGCTAACAGGCTGGTGTTCAATGATGAGGCTACCTTTCATCCCAGTGGGAAGGTCAATTGCTACAACGTTAAAATCTGAGCTTCAGAAAACCCATATGTCCTTATCGAGCACAGATGGAACGCGCCCATAGTAAACATGTTCTGTGCAATGAGCAGGCACAAGGTCTATGGTTCTTTTTTGCCGAGGACACTGTCATTGGCCGCTCCAACCTGGAATTGTTAAGGAAATGGCTTATGCCACAGATAGAGGAAGATCTGCCAAACAGAGTCCATCAGCAGGTTTGTGCTCCTCCTCATTTCCAGTTGGATGTTCACAGATACCTGAATGAAACCCTACTGGAACATTGGATCGGCCATGCCGGAATTAACGATTTACCAGTACTGTGCAGGTCTCCACAATCACCAAATCACCCTGTGACTTATTTCTGTTGGGCTACATCTAGAACTCAGTTTATCTGTCCTCCTTCCCTCTCCAACCACTGGATCTGAATGACCTGAGATGACTAATCACTGAAAAAGTGGAGTCCATATCCAAGCACATGCAGGCACACATCGGAACAGAACTGGACTACTGCCTACACATCTGGTTGGATAGGTAATGTGTTCTTTCATGTTTCAAGTTTGTATTATATTATGAATACTGAGGCTATAATTTTTCACCATTGTTTTTTAATCATCCCATCGATTAATTCAAAACTCTTAAAGCTCATATATCTCTTCTTGCCAAACGGCATTGTCATTTTGATCAACTTTTGCTCTGTCTTCAGTTCCATCAACAGTAACTGTTCCAATCTCCTCTTGGAATCTAGGCCTGGATTCCTCTCTTGTGACTTCTGAGGGGGCATGTCTTCATCTGATTCATCATCGCTTGATGACTCGCTGACTTCATATAGGTGGTATGGGTGCCACTTCCGCTCTTCCACGCTGGAGAAATAGTAAATAAATAATTCAGAACATATTTTGCAGGTCTGAACACAATTTACCTTTATCTCCCATATAGGACCAAGATATTCGGCAGAGATGTACTCAGCTCAGAATCACACCAGTCACTGTGCCCAATTGGGATCACCTAAATTTCTTACACATATCCCCACAGGAGCCACTGAGGAAACTTTAAAGGGGTTATCCAATCCTAAAAAAAGCCCCCTCATGCTGAATATGCTTACCTGGGTCCCCACCCCCTGCACCGCTCCTGGTCCCCACACCAATTGCTGCTTCTCCCCGTGCCCAGATCAAATATTCAGTGTTGGGGGGGGAGCCAATGGCAGGCGGGAACCCGTGATGCTAGGGAGGCTCGTCCCCATCCCAGCCTGCCATAGGCTGCCCCCCCCAACACCGGATGTTTTCATCCAGGCACGGGGAGAAGCAGCAACGGCGGTGTGGGGACCAGGAGCGGCGCGGGGAACAGGGACCCAGGTAAGTATTCAGTGTGGGGGGGCCTGTATGTGGGGGGGG